>NW_019167985.1:0-44384 GCF_002303985.1 Durio zibethinus | reverse complement strand
TTTCACAGAAAAAAAATACCTGAAATTTGGAGAGCAAATGAAAGATAGAAACCCTAAAACTCAAAGAGACTGTCGAATACAAATCTCCTTTCTCGTTTTTTAACTCTCACACGAAAAAACTAAAAAGAGACTGAAATAAACCCCCTAGACCACCCGTCTGTCTTTGCCTTAATTTGTGTCCTCTGCATCGCGGTTTCCACGATTACGCTGCTTTACCGCATCTCCACCGTCCACTTGGTCGATTTAGATGACTAATTTTTAAAAATTAAGGTTAATAGGAGCAATATTATTAAATTAATTACTAATTTATTCACAATATGCATGAAAAGTTTTTGAATGATTGAGATTTTTTTCTATAATTATTTAAGGGTTTATATTTTATTCGATTATAATGTATAAATTTTATATACTATTAATTAATTATATAATCTCATTAAAGAAATAAATCAGATGATATCTCTTCATTAATATGTAATTTTATTAAAATATTAAATTTTATATATTTATTTTAAAAATAGATATTTGCTTATTAATGAAATGATCTCCTCTTATCATTTACAGATAAAATATAAAATCTGTGTATTAAATATAGACTAAGTATATAATTCTATGATATGGGAATGGCACTAAATATATTTAAAAAAAAAAAGCAACTACTTTTTTTTTATTATTATTAAAGTAAGCCAAAATTTATCTAAAATAAAAAGTTTGAACCAAGACAAATTAGTTTTACCATACTATAGTGGCATGGCAATAATTATTTCTTGAAAACTTTGTTAATTGGCATAATTAATTATTTATACAAATATATAAAAATTAAAGTTTTTGAAAAAAATAAAATATTCAATATGAATGGCTTATATTATTTACAAGTGTATAATCTTAAAAAATTATCTTGTGTAATACAAGAAATGAATTTTATTTTATTTGATGCATTTTTAATTCAAAAATAAATTGATTATGTTTTTTTTTTTTATTTATCTTAAATTACTCTTAATTAAATTTCATATAAAAATAATACAACGTTGATTCCCATTATTAATAAACAAAATAATTTTAACTCTTTTTTCCTTTATAAATATTTAACTCTTGAATTACATTTATTAAAAATATATACACTTTCCAACTTATTAAAATATAATCTATTAGCTCTACCTTTTAAATTATGTATGCATATACATTTAATATGTGGATTTTAAAATTATTAATAGATGATCAAATAAATTTAAATTAAATTAAATTAAATTTATCAAAACAAATTAACTTCATTATTATTATTCTAATTTCAAAACTTCTCTCTTTGTTTTTTTCAAATACATTAAATACACATTATACTTAAAACTATTTATATTATCAAACATAAATTACTTTTATTTTTATTTTTATTTTATTTTCTTTCAATCAACTAATTATTCAAAAATTACATCCTTAGAGTGTTAGCAATTGCCTCAGAGCATTTAACAAATTCACACCATCCATTTCAAATGGGATTTGTCCCATGGACACACAAGCAATCCAACCTATAGGATTTCCTTTCCCCCTTCCCGTTCTTACTTCTATAGGCTTCCTTATAATAGGAAGATCCGCGAGGCGAAAAAGCATTTTCAATTTTCTTTGATTTCAAAAAAATATATATATTATCAATTATGTAAAAAAATAAAAAAGAAAACAAATATAGAAAGCCATCTATTAGAATCGAACCAATGATCATCGCATTTAACCTCTGAGCTAAGCGGGCTCAAATAATAGATTTATATGCATAGAATTCAACAAACTACGGAAGTTTCAATGTCATCGATGATTTTTGAACGAATGAAGGAATTGGACAGCTTTGATTTGATCATGATGGAAGGTGAGATTGCATCGGATCATTACTCTACTTTTTAATTACCCAGGCATTTGGGTGCCAGAACAGTTATGTCACTACCTCAATTACGGAAATTCGATTTTTTAGAAAGAATATTAATTCTTATTACTTTCTAATTTGACGGTTGTAAATTATTTGAAATCTCAAAATTACGGATTTGTCCTCTTTAAATCGCAGGGTGTGTTAAATGACGAGGAAACTGGGTTGGGTAAAAAAGGGTAATTTCGATAAAAGGAAATTAAAATGAAAAGGAAAATAATATGAAGACCACATAGTTATGGATATAACCGTGATGTGATTTCGATGACACATGGGTAAAACTCATGCTTCTATCACAATAAAACACTTGCATAAAACTCATGCTGCTACCACACAATAACGTTACACAAAAAATTAGTTCAAAATACTCGTGATGTTATTGGTATCAAGCATTTTATCCTATGCATCGAATTGATCTTTCTTTCTTTTACAATAATAAGAAATAGGAAAGTTTATAAATATTTTTTTTTTGTATGTTTATAGCAATTGGTATAGCAGTTTTAACATTTAGTATAAAAAAGTTAAACAAAAAGGGCGAGAAATGTTTCATAAATATGTTTGCTAATATTTTCTTTTTGTGTTTATTTGCTCATGCCTTTTTACTATGAAAAAAAGAGGGAGAAAATCCTTTAACTATAATTCAAAATTGGTTTCAAGCCCAAATAAAACAAATCCCTAAGGAAAAATAATCCTAAGATAAAGCCCACCAAAGCCCAATATGAAATTTTGATTAAAATGTTAAAATAAGTTTAAATTAAAATGTGCAACTAGGCTGAAAAATCAATCGAAATTCATTCATCTCGGATAAAATTGGGTGTCAATAGGGAGTAGAAATATTAATGCTTTAAAAATATGTAATATATACAAAATCTCACTTTACCAAACTCAACCAATAAAAATTCTTCTTGTAATTCAACCAATAATCGACTCTAATAACTAAAAATTTTAAGAATGATAGTGATAAAATAGAAACTCATAACCTTATTTAACATTTGAGTAAGTTTAATATATCAAGTTTAAGTTGTCTACATACTTAAAAGAGAGAGAGAGCAAAGAACTTGGTTTAAAATTTTTAAGGCATAAAGAATGCTTAAAAGGACTCAAATCACAAAAATTTTCGACAAGCGAAACGAGTGAGAATTGTTATAATATTTAAGCAAAATTAATATCATAAACCTAAGCTATCAATGTGCATAAATAAGAAACAACTACAAATGCTTGAGAATTTACCCTTGATAGTCATTAAAAGTTCCAAAAAGCGATAAATTCATCCAAGTTAATAACAAATCAAGTAAGACAACATAATTCTACCCGTGAGATAAATTTGACATGAAAATTTTAAACTATCTACACACTTAAATAAGTCAAAACTGAACAAATTTAAAAGTATACTCTCTCTAAGCATTGAAAATACTAAAAATATCCAAAATCACCATTTTTTTTGACAAACCATGAAAGGCAGCCTAGTTCTAAAATTTAAACAAGTTTAACAACATAAATTTAAATAATCTATGTTCCTAAATGAGCAACAGACAATTCTGGAAAGTTGATCCTGCTTGTTATGGTTGCCATCGTTTTGAAATGGAGACTCCTTTGAAATATTGGTGTTTCTTTTTTCTTTGCTACGTGAAACAGTAGAGATTCGTTTTTAAGAGGGAGTATTGTCGATAAATTTTTGTATGCTATTTTTTTTCCTACCAAAACCAACAAACTATTTCCGGAAAAGTTAAATAAGCTAGAAATATAACTCATTCTTGCCACAGAAAAGCATTACATTATATAATAGAGAAGTAATAACGAAATGGTATAGTTTTCTAAGCATCAGAAACCAACAAAAGTAGTTACTCGGAAGCCACATCTAACTGGTTAACTGATACCCAAGCCTAACGGTAAATAAGAGAACAGAGTAAAGGGCAGTAGTATAACCACTTCTCTAAACCAAACAGGAAAAAGCCACTGTGAATTACCCAGTCAAGCATTCATATCTTTAGATACGGTGGGGGCCAAGCATCCAAAAAGTTTATAACCAAAATGGATGATGATTCAGAGAACAGCACATCATCATCAGAACAAGTCTGGGATAGCCCTACCTCTAAAGTTTAAATATACTTAAAAAGAGTTTCAGATCAGTTGGTGGTAAAACCAAAAGCCTATAGAAAGCATGGTCCGAAGGTCTCAGCAGAAGAACATAGAATCGGCGACAGTCCTGTTCAACCACGGCAGCTGCCGAACAGGTGTGGCTCCAGGAGCAGTCACCCCACCACGGCTTGAGGATGTCTCAGGAGCAGTCGCCCCACTACGGCTTGAGGATGTCTCAGGAGCCTCATCAAACTTCAGGAAAGTCCCCAACTGCGAAGCTGCCAAATGCGCATACCAAATAGGAGCAAGTGCAATCCAAAGTAAGATTAGAAACAAACACCTTTAAGAAATAGAAATACAGAATCAAGCAAAAAACGACAAACTATTATATGGGATCCAAGACCTTTCCCGGCCATTGGGACACGTGAAACCTCCTTTGCAGGCTCAGATTCTGCTTTGATTGGTACCACATTGGGGGGCAGAGGCGGGGGAGGGGGAAGAGAGCCCGTTGCCCCACTTCCCTCTTTCTCAGACGAGTCCATATCCCAACCAAGAAAATTTTTCTTACGTGAAAGAAAATAAAAATACTATTAGCTACAACACAAATTCCCTAAAAAGTAGGTACGTAATAGTATCATTTCACGCAGAAAAAGATTAGCTATAACCATTTCGTGCAGAAAAAAAGTAATTCATACTTTTAACTTGATAAATTATTTATTTTCAACAAAAACGAAAAGACTAAAAGCAATTAACCTTGGCATATCACAATCTTGAAACTCATCCATCTATACAATTTTTTTTTCTGGCAATATACTCATACGCCACAAAGGGAAACAAAGTCAATATGCTCATACGCCAAAAAAGAAACAAAGTCAAGGCACCAAAACTATATAATATTTAAAAATGAGATTTTTTCTTTTCCTAACAAAATGCTTAAGAAACCACATGGATGCAAATGAAAGACGTGTTTACAAAGGATACAAATATTACCTAAAAATCAGAGGATCTGTAGCAAAAAAAAAATAAATAAAGCGTATGTCGATGAATGCTGGAACTTACACAAGAAAAAAAATAGAGAAATAAGCACAAAGGAAAAAAAAAAAAAAAAAGAAAAAGAAACCCTTAGAGTACCCAAAAAAAAAAAAAAAGGGAACCTTTAAGAATATGAGCTTGAACCCAGAGGCACTAATGCTGCTGTGCACTAAAATGGTTAACATGAAGAGGCAAAAAGGTGCTGTTTTTAGCATAAAAGTCAAAACTTTAACCAAATATATTGCATCATTAAGGGATAGAACGAAAGAATACCGAAACGTAAATACCTTTAGCACATCAAGAGACAGTAAAAGACTACAACTGCAGAGAAAGAGTACATGAAGCGACAGGAAACTTGTAAACGGAGTTAAAAATCCCAACTGAAGCAAAAATGTAACAACTTTCTAAATGGCTTGATTACAAGATGACAAAAAAGAAACCTTTTTTACTATAAAAGAACTGAATAATAAAATAAAATAACAAAGGTTACGAAAGGTATACATCTTTCAAAATAGAAATATGCTCTACACTGACGAAAAACTACAGTCTTTAAAAATAGAAAAAAAAAAACAGCAAAAAAGTTGCAAACTTGAAGTGTTTATTGAAAAACTAGAAACAAAAAAATGGCAACGAAGATCAGATCATACTCAAAAAAGAAGAAAATCCTTGAAAAAAGCCACCCATTGAAGCAGCATTGCAAAGTCCAAAAGCAAGTAAAAAACCATCAAAAATACATCAAAAACAAAGGACCTTTCAAAAATACATCAAAAAACCAGTAAAAAAAAGTCCAACGAAGAAAAACACGAGACAAAAACACTGCAACCAAACAGGTTTCACAGAAAAAAAATACCTGAAATTTGGAGAGCAAATGAAAGATAGAAACCCTAAAACTCAAAGAGACTGTCGAATACAAATCTCCTTTCTCGTTTTTTAACTCTCACACGAAAAAACTAAAAAGAGACTGAAATAAACCCCCTAGGACCACCCGTCTGTCTTTGCCTTAATTTGTGTCCTCTGCATCGCGGTTTCCACGATTACGCTGCTTTACCGCATCTCCACCGTCCACTTGGTCGATTTAGATGACTAATTTTTTAAAAATTAAGGTTAATAGGAGCAATATTATTAAATTAATTACTAATTTATTCACAATATGCATGAAAAGTTTTTGAATGATTGAGATTTTTTTCTATAATTATTTAAGGGTTTATATTTTATTCGATTATAATGTATAAATTTTATATACTATGAATTAATTATATAATCTCATTAAAGAAATAAATCAGATGATATCTCTTCATTAATATGTAATTTTATTAAAATATTAAATTTTATATATTTATTTTAAAAATAGATATTTGCTTATTAATGAAATGATCTCCTCTTATCATTTACAGATAAAATATAAAATCTGTGTATTAAATATAGACTATGTGTATTAAATATCATTTTTTTGCTATAGCATATGTGTTCATCATGCTTGAAAAATCATGATTGTATAATTCTTTGTTATAACATGCTAATTGAATATTTGTTTTGGATAGGATATGCTTATGAAATAATGCTATTATGCATGTATTGATTGAACTTTTCATATGCTTGAAATATATTATGATCGTTAAAGTTTGTGAACAAAATAGCTAACAATTGGTATCAAAATGACTAAAAATTTTTTTAACTTTAATGGACCCTTGTTTATGTACATATCATTGATATAACTTGTACCTTTCATACAAAATTGTGTGTGCCTTAAATTGATTAATCCTTATTTTGAAAAGAAAGAGAAATCTTAGAATACAATTTTGCTTGATTTATTTTATGATAACATATCTTTAACAATTGGTATCTGGAACAATTGAAATAAACTTGTATGCATATGCTTGAATTTATGCTTAATTGCTATTGATGTTTTATGTTCTAAGCACATCTTATGATAACATGACTTATCAGTAGGTTGCATATCATTTATTATCTTTTTGCTCATAAATTTCATATGGTTAGGTTGAATGATTGATTCTGTGCTATAACATTTTAATTAGATATACTTATGATTTTATGGTAATATACATGTATGTGAATTTCATTGTGCATATTACACTTGATTATATGCATTCAAAATACTCTTGATATTGTTGGTATCAAGCATTTTGTCCCATATATTGAATTGATCTTTCTTTCTTTAACAATGACAAGAAAATGGAGAGTTTATAAATATTTCTTCTTGTATGTTTATAGCAATTGGTATAGAAGCTTTAACATTTAGTATAAAAAGGTTAAACAAAAAGGGAGAGAAATGTTTCATGAATATATTTGCTAATACCTTCTTTTTGTGTTTATTTACTCATGCCTTTTTACTATGACAAAAAGGGAGAGAAATATCATATAGACAAATTTGCTTGTACTTAACATGCATATGTTTGATTGTACTTATTTTATATATTTGACTAAAATATGTTTGATGAGTTATACTGAATTAGGGTGCAATAATTGAGATGGAGTTTTGCCTTACAAAATTTAAAAAGAGTTGTTTAAAATATTTTTCAAAATCTTACATGTCTTAAAGAAAGTTTCTTATCAAGCAAATTTAACTTTAAGTTTTTTCATATAAAAAAAAAGAGAGATTGTTAACTTGAATTGATCCTTATTTTGAAATGACAAAACATTAAGCTAAATAAGCTTGATTAAGATTATGAAAAAGATTTATTTAGTATATATTCTTAAGTTTTATATTTTGGTATTAAATAATATGATTTTCAAAGTTTAAAGAAAC
Source organism: Durio zibethinus (assembly GCF_002303985.1). The sequence goes on along the minus strand of NW_019167985.1, from coordinate 36,600 downwards.
CTTTCTTTATATTTTCTTATTTTTCAAATCAAACTATCTTTATACATTATTTATTTGAGCTTAAATGAAAGACTAATTGTTGTTTTTAAAGTAAACTTATTCATTTTGGACACAATACAATTTTGATAATATTGGTTTTACGAAATAGATTAACTTAAGAAAGTTATTTTATAAGAACAAAGTTTTTCAACATTGAACTTGTTTTATTTTTCTATATTAATTCATAGAGTTTTAATATTTGAATTTTATATGGTTGGAAAGCTCTTTGAATATACTTTCTAATTGATCAAACAAAATCAAAATTCAATTTTTTTAAGAAAAGATTTTGAATTTTTACTACACTTTGCAGTTGTCTAAAAACTGTATAATGGGTAGTTTTGAAAATTCACTATAATTCGTATACAATGAATTAGGTGATGAATTTTATATGGATAGAAAGCTTTTTAAGTCTAGTTTCTAAATATTCAAATAGTTTTTGATTTAGAATTGTGTAACTCAAAATATAATCAAATTAGTAAGTAGAGTACAAAACCAAAAACAATCACCCAACTTAATTAAATTGATCCCCTGGCTAAACCAATCGATCCCTTCCTTGTATGGATCAATTGGTTCAAGGTTTTAAAGACAAGATCGATCCCTTTATGAAGGGATTGATTGGTTTTTTACACAAAATGAAAACTTTGCTCCAAACCTTAAAAAGGAATCGATCACCCAAACTAGGAGATCAATGACCTGAAAAAAGGATCAATTGGTACTAAATATGGATTGATTGATTGTGCCTTTTCATGCGCGAAATTGCTTCAATTTTAAGTAACCAATCAATCCCCTCATAAGAAGGGATTGATCCCCTATGTCTAGAAAATCTCTAACAACTAGTTTTTTCAAGCTTCAATGCTTTTTTTCAACTCCAAACCATCTGTAGTGACTAGTTCTTCAATTCCTCTATAAATTGGATATTCCAACACACCAAGAAGGTTGATAAATCAAGAGAGTAAGAACCAACAAGTTATATTTTCATTTTTTTCATAAAATCAAGAGTTGTTAGAGATTAAAATCCATATCTTTTGTATTTGTTGTATCCAAGCTATATTGTGTTGTTCATTCATCAAATTTCTTTATATTTCATTAGGCAAACACTCAACCTTGCAAGGTATTTTAGATTGCAAAATCATTTGGGTTATCTTATAAGCAAAAGGTAAAGTATCTTCTTAATATTATAAGGGTAAAAGTTACTATATAATCCTTAAAAAAAATAGAGATTTAGTACAATATAGGTTTATATCTTATAAGAGTTTTTCTTCAATTAGTGGATTGAAATCTTGGTATGGACAATCAAGAAGAGAAGACACAGGTACCTTATGAAAAATGACCGAACCTCTATAAAACTTTGTATTTGATTTCTCTATCTCTATCTCTTTATTTCCATTATTGATTATATTTACTTCTAGATATATCAATTATTGTCATTTGCATCATATTGTGATATTAATTTTAATTTTTCATTTAATTATTTTCAAATCATTATTTGAGAATAACTTGGAGAAATTCAATTCACCCCCACTTGATCACTATCTCACATAAAAAGCTAACATGGATCAAAATGAACCGTTTCCAAAATGAATTATCTGTGGACCAATCAAAATGGCCTCACTAAAAAAAAAAAAGAAAAAACCTTTCATTAGTTTTTTTAATAAATATTAATTTTTAAAATTTTTATTTTTATTTTATAATTAATTTGATTGAAAAAGATATTACATACAAGAATTCATTTTTTTTAAAGCTAGGCTTTAAAACTATGTAATATATACAAAATGTATTAAAAATGTAAGTAGATTTACATTTTTCTTAGTTAATGTATATGATCCTTTACAATTTTTGTCTATAATAATACTATAAATTGTAGGATATATATATATAATATGCATACAAAAATATTTTAGATTAAAGTCAAAATTGATGGAATAGCAAACATGAATTAGGTTCAATATATTTAAGAAGAAAATTTACCATAGAATTATTTGAATCATTCATCAATTGCTTAATAAATTAAGCAGTTTTTATATCTTCATTCTACATTTCAACACCTAAAATCTTTGTTGTAAGATATTGAAGTATCTTTTGACTTTTTTCTAGTAACAAAAATGCTTGTTAAAAACATGAACTTTAAAACTATAAGATAAAGTCAATTATAATGCAATCATCTAGACAAAGCTTATAACCAATGACAACAACCCATTTATCTTTTTAATAATAAAAAATAATAATAATACCAAGTGTTAGAATGATCAAAAGTGATGACATAATGATAATAATAATAATAATAATAATAATAATAAACAAGAAAAGAGAAAAGAAAGAAAAGATCATATACCTAAATGAAACCTTTGAAGTTAATCTAAAGCACCAATGAAAAAGGTCCAAATCTGGCAATCTAATTTCTTAAATGAAGCCTTTATAATAAAACCTAAAGCACTAATGAAAAAAACCAAAGTCTAACAGCCTAATCTCTAATTCAAGCTAGGAGGATCCGAGTCGGGCCTAGGTTGACTAGCAGTTCGAATCACGCAACCCATCTTTTTTAATTTTTTTTTTGAATTTTTTTCACAATCCTAAGTTAACTGAACTCTCATCCCCCAATTCTTCTTTTTTTTTTAAATCTTTCCCTTTTGACTTTTCAAACTTTTTTTCTCTTTTTTTTTTCTTTACTTTTGACTTTTCAAACTTTTTTTCTCTTTTTTTTTTCTTTCTCTTTTCTCCCTTCTCTTTTCTATTTTTTTTTCTTTTTTCTATCCGAATAGCTCCCTCTTTTTCTTCTTAACCCAAGCAAAGTTCCCTTTTTTTTTTTTTCAGTCACACCAACTATTAGCCGACAACCATATCTTCTTTGTCCCTTTTTTTTTTCTTTTTTTTTTAGTTCAGCATTACTACTCATTTTCCCTATACGTCAGTTTGACGATTTTTTTAGTTTGACGATTTTTTTAGTTTGGTTCTTCTTTTTTTTTTTTCTATTTTCTTCTTTCCTTTTTCTTTTCCTCTGCCTCCACCACTTAAGCTACTTTTCTTCTCCTTTTTTTTTATTGTAGCCAAATGGTGCCCAAGGAATCACCAAACAAGATTTTTTTTTTTTGAAATTTTTTCTGTTGGTAAGGACTATGGCTTTTGTTTTACGTTTTTTTTATTTTTTTATGATTTTTGAAACAGAAGATGAAAGAGATTTTTTTTTTGTTTGAGGTGTTGTTAGTGGCTTTATGCTATTAGTTTGGTTAGAGCATGGGGTAGTGGGAGGCAATGAAGGTGGAAGGTGGCTTGAGAGTGAATGCAAAGTGGGGATGGTTGGTCAATAGTGTGGGTGCTTGGGTATTGGTGAAGGCAAGGTCTCAATATTAAAGATGAATGAGTGGTTAAACAAGACTTGGTTGAAATAGTTTGGGCTTTCGGGTGTTGGTAGTTGTTTGGCTTAGTGATGGGGCGATGATGGTGACACTTTTAACAGTTTGGCATAAGGCAAAATAAGAATGAGTATTTTGATTTTGCTTACTGTTATCTATACATCTCAAGGGGAGGCTCCAGTATGGGATTTGATTTTGAAGGTTTTTGGTGCTCGGTTGATGTCCATAAAAGTTATGCTAATGACTTGTGTGGTGGTATTAGACTTAGCAATGGTAGTTTGAATATGGTGGTCTTGGGTTGGGATTTAGTTTAATGTTGGTGGTTTTTTTTTTTTTTTGCTAGACATTGAAGGTTAAGGATGATGAGTGCTGAAAAATCCCTATTTTATTGTAATGGTTCTCTTCTTTTTGAAACCCAATTCTTCCACCAAAATTTAATGGCTTTGTAATGGTTTTTTAAACGGATATGACAGAAGTGCAAAAATGACTACTGATTTTTTAAGACCAAAAATCCTCTACCTTTTAGGATATAAGTCTTTGATAAAAATATGCTAGAGGTCAGTACATAAAAATGAGGCTAACAATAAAAAAACTGAAAATGATGAGTGATAAAGTTGGGAGAAAAAAAGTTAATGAATTTGTGCTAGAGTTAGATAAAGCACAAAGTGAAAAATGAAAAGCTGAAAATCATGCAACAATTTGGATTCAACGGGTGTGGAATGAAGAAAAGGCTTATGGCAATATTGGCTTTTCCTTTAATTGAATTTGGGCATCCATTAGGCTTTGAAACCTTAAGCCCAAATCGTTTTAACTATAATTCAAAATTGGTTTCAAGCCTAAATAAAATAAATCCCCAAGGAAAATTAATCATAAGATAAAGCGCATCAAAGCTTAATATGAAATTTTGATTAAAATGTGCGACTAGGTTGAAAAATCAATCGAAATTCATTCATCTCGGATAAAATTGGGTGTCTATAGAGAGTAGAAATATTGATGCTTTAAAAATGTATACAAAATGTATTAAGAACATAAGTTGGTTTACATCCTGTTTTTGGCTAATGTATATGACCTTTTACAATTTTTGTCTATAATAGTGCTATTTTGAGATATATATATATATATATATATATATACAATATGTGTATAAAACTTTTTTAGATTAAAGTCAAGATTGATGGAATAGCAAACAAGAATTAGGTTCAATATGTTTAAGAAGAAAAGTTACAATAGAATTTTTTGAATCATTCGTCAATTGTTTAATAAATTAAGCAATCCATTCATTCTGCATTTCAACACCTAAAATCTTTGCTACAACACATTGAAGTGTTTTTTGACATTTATCTCATAACAAAAATGCTTGTTAAAAATAAACTTTAAAACTATAAGACAAAGTTAATTATAATACAATCGTCTAGACAAAACTTATAGCCAATGACAACAAACCATTTATCTTTTTAACAATAAAATCAATTCAACAATTTTTATCTTTAAGGTTGGAGTCTTAGTCAACCAAATTCATTATAATTGTATTAACAACAAAGTCAATTCAATAATTTTTATATTTAAAACATTCAGAGATTCAATGTGATAAAATTTTTATCTTGTCATGAAATATCTAAACTCATTTAGATGGCATTAATAATTACCCTTAAGAAACAAAAACAATTAATAAAAAAATGCATAAATAACATATGCTTGAAAATGAGAAATAACTAAATATATTGAAAAATTTACTTTTAAAGGTCATAAAAAGTGTAGAAAAGAAAGTCAACTTATAAATCAAATTTGGCAAAAAAAAAAAAAAGCATAAATAATTAATAAAAAATGCAAAATCTCACTTTACCAAATTCAACCAAAAAAAATTTTTTTTTGTAATTCAACCAATAATCGATTCTAATAACTAATAATTTTAAGAATGATAATGGAAAAAAAAAACTCATAACCTTATTTAACATTTGAGTAAGTTTAATATATCAAATTTAAGCTGTTTACATACTTAGAAAAGAGAGAGCAAAGAACTTAGTTTAAAATTTTCAAGGCATAAAGAATGTTTAAAAAAACTTAAATCACAAAAATTTTCGACAAGCGAAATGAGTGAAAATTGTTATAATATTTAAGCAAAATTAATATCACGACCTAAGCTATCATGTGCATAAATAAGGAACAACTACAAATGCTTGAGAATTTACACTTAATAGTCATTAAAAGTTCCAAAAAGCGATAAATTCATCCAAATTTAATAACAAATCAAGCAAGACAGCATAGTTCTACCCATGAGATAAATTTGACATAAAAAATTTAAACTATCTACATACTTAAATAAGTAAAAACTGAACAAATTTAAAAGTTTGCCCACTCTAAGCATTGAAAATACTAAAAATATCTAAAATCACCATTTTTTTTTTTTGACAAACCATAAAAGGCAGCCTAGTTCTAAAATTTAAACAAGTTTAACATCATAAATTTAAGTAATCTATGTTCCTAAATGAGCAACAAACAATTCCGGAAAGTTGATCCTGCTTGTTATGGTTGCCATCGTTTTGAAATGGAGACTCCTTTGAAATATTGGTGTTTCTTTTTTCTTTGCTACGTGAAACAGTAGAGATTCGTTTTTAAGAGGAAGTATTGTCGATAAATTTTTGTATGCTATTTTTTTTCCTACCAAAACCAACAAACTCTTTCCGGAAAAGTTAAATATGCTAGAAATATAACTCATTCTTGCCACAGAAAAGCATTACATTATATAATAGAGAAGTAATAACGAAATGGTATAGTTTTCAAAGCATCAGAAACCAACAAAAGTAGTTACTCAGAAACCACATCTAACTTGTTAAGTAACTGATAACCAAGCCTAACAGTGAATAAGAGAAGAGAGTAAAGGGCAGTACTATAACCACTTTCACTAAACCAAACAGGAAAAAGCCACTGTGAATTTCCTAGTGAAGCATTCATATCTTTAGATACGTTAGCGGCCAGGCATCCAAAAAGTTTATAACCAAAATGGATGATGATTCAGAGAACAGCACGTCATCATCAGAACAAGTCTGAGATAGCCCTAACTCTAAAGTTTAAATATACTTAAAAAGGGTTTCAGATCAGTTGCTGGTAAAACCAAAAGCCTATAGTAAACATGGTCAAAAGGTCTCAGCAGAAGAACATAGAATCGGAGACATTCTTGTTCAACCACGGCAGCTGCGGAACAGGTATGGCTCCAGGAGCAGTCACCCCACCATGGCTTGAGGATGTCTCAGGAGCCTCATCAAACTTCAGGAAAGTCCCCAACTGCGAAGCTGCCAAATGCGCATACCAAATAGGAGCGACTGCAATCCAAAGATTAGAAACAAACACCTTTAAGAAATAGAAATACAGAATCAAGCAAAAAACGACAAACTATTATATGGAGATCAAGTGGGAAAATAATTAGGTAAACCAAATGAATTTGGCATTTGAGAAAAAGCATATCACAAACACTAGGGAAGCATCTCAACCAGAATACTTACCTACAGATATGGCAGTGGTACTTCTTTGATTCCTGCATTAGAAAGAGATTACAAGGAATGCAACCGTGATTACAACTTAAAACATTTGTGAAGTAATTACAACACATGATTATACGCTTACGTATATGATAGAGAATGGACAAGTTCTTGCAGTTCGTCAGCTGAAAATCCGATTTCATCTAAGAGAACATGATAATGGGTAGGCCTTGTGGTTCCCTGAACAGCAAATACAAATTATACAAACAAACCAACGTTACAATAAAAGATGAAGGGCTATACCCATAAGACACAGCAAAAGCGTCGAGCACAACTTGGATGAGGAAACCAACCACCGTAAGAGGAACTTCAATTTCAGTCGTGCATTTTCTTTCACAACAAAACATGCATGACAGCCTTAAAATACAAACAATGAATTCTGGATAGAGAAGGCAAGTACAAATGTAGTTGGCAATATCTTGACCAATTAAGTGAGACAAAATTGCAAAATCAACAACCATTAATCAACTGAAACAAAATTCTAGAAAAACTTACAATCATTCCGGCATGTGCACATAGATAAAAGTCATTGTTCTGTGGATGACAAACTGTGTTGTCTATCACGGTTCCTGCAAAACAATAAAAAAAGGATCGATTTTAACAACTATAACAGAGGTACCAGATGACATGCATCAAATAATGAGTGAGCCTCACCAGGCAGAACATTATCAGGAGATCCCTGCTGGAAAAACCTTGTACGATGATTTTTTTGTGCTACGATGACCACAAACCTGGGGTTCCAATTCTCATCAAGATTCTTGCAAGCCTATAAAGTAGAAACGTTAACGAGAGATGTTTTATCCCAAGCACTATCATCTTAATGACTGATTTATAACTAGCACAATTTTCGTACTTATTTTGCATGAATAACTCAAATAGAAATGTACAATTTTCAGTTCCCATGATTGAAAGTCACTACTGCATACCTCAACAATTTGTTCCAGTTCAATGTTCAAAACTTGATTGAACTGTGACTCACTGACCCCGTCCCTGAGTGGAACCAAGAATAATGAGCAAGTAAGCATGCATAAGCATCTCAATAAAAGGTAAAAGAAACATCAGCGCAATAACCACAAACTAGCTTACAAGAAGTATGTAAAGAGATATGATGGTTCATAAGAAGATAAAACAAAATTTGAAAAAGAAAATTGTCAAAAAAGGACATAAATGATGTAAAGATTAACCAAGTACCATAAAACCTGCAATAGAATGATAAAAATTCACAGCATTGTAACATAAAAAAAAAGTTTTGCATAGCAGGTATTAATTACATTCATAGAACCCAACTATACAAAACAGAAATGTAAATGTTAGTTAGGGCTTTTGGGGGGTGGGGGGGGGGGGGGGGATTCACAACATTTTAAGTCATATAGCCAGAGCAGAAAATGAGAATAATGGAAGAGGCTAAAAAATGAGAATGTTCTGAAGCATTTTAGACAGCAGGCAGAAAGGAACATGCTAGGTTTGATTAAAAGTTCAAAGGACAACTTGTACATTCCGTAAGCAGCATGAAGAGACTGAGCAGATCAAATATACTTGAATATCAAGACAGCATTTCACATGTAAAACAGATGATTTAAAAGAATAAATACACCCATTAGTTAGAAGTTAGAAATCAATACAAATAGAGTTTGCAAAGCAGAGATGAAGCTGTGGCAATTAAGAAGCAGGAAAACCAAATTTTGCATCCCTGAGTTCCCTAAAAATGTATGATTTAGAATATTTTTGTTATATAGAATGAACGTGAGAAACAGCAAAATGTAAAATAAGAAACCTGAATATGATGATTTGAAGAGGCTTCTGTCGTGAGCTTCTAAAAAAGTCAAAGACAGCCTCCCTGATGTCAAAGAAAATACATTAGGTACACAAACTCGAAACATTATATTCCCAAAAATTAAAATACTACAGACATAAATGATTACCAGCAGAATAACATATTACACAACTTTCTTATTACAACCCACCGCCATTGACGCCCCAAGCAAGAAGAGAGAAACAATAATGAGGATATAAAAAATAAATTTTCAACAAATAACTTGTCCCTTTTATTGGCCAATACTTGTCCCCTCTTTAGTCAAATAACTTTAAGATTGAAACGTACCTCATAACACCTCCATCCACCCGGTCAGACACTCGTTTGAATAGTGAATCTATCATTTCAACCCGGGGTGACTGTGTCCGGACAGATGCCCTATAGCGGTAAATGGAGGGCCACTGCCTGGAGTTAACCACCTACAATTAAATACAGTTAAAAAATCTCACAAATTTTGAAGTATAGACAGACTGCCAAATCACATCTCTATAACTGCTTGCAATTTATGGAAACTCAAGAAACCCAATGATAAGGAATAAGATCATCCCTACCGCAGCTATTGACGGGACATCAGACTGCCCAGGAGAGCCATGTGACACATCCATACCAAGGATCATGGTTGGAACCCTTGAAACAACAGGGATCATAGAACTTGGAGTTGGAACCCTTGAAACAACAGGGAATGGACGTGGTTGTTGGATTGTTAACATTGAATTCAGTCCTCCAAGCTGCGAGCAGATTATGATATTAGCAGGTTTAATTATAAATAGAACAATAACCTTAATGGTTTAACTACAGAAGATTAGAACTGCAACCAGAGGAATGGCTTAAGTTAAAAAAAAAAGAAAAAAGAAATCGTTGGACAGAAGCAGACCTTTGCATTAATCTTGAGAAGCAGATTCGTAAGGTACTGATCAGTGAACTTAGTTGGAGCCATACACTGAGTGACTATGCCAGAGTCGGCAAGATTCTTTCGCTTCCATGGACCTTAGAAAATTCGTTGAACTTACTACGTAAGCAAAAGACTTCCAGGAAAACACGCATAGACAACGTATGAACAGATGAGTTTGTGCACACCATAAAGATCAGAATTTTTCCTGTTAGGCAGCACACAAAGAAGGAACCGTGGAGAGACATTACTTTCAGATTTCATCTCATCAAACATCTTATCCACTCTACCCACAGGAGAGAGACGTCCGTTCTCATTCTTCTCTGTGTACACACCAAATGGTCTATCTACATGCTGAAAAAGAGACATGGAAAAGAACTTAAGCCAACAAGTTGAATTCTATAACTTTGTATGTGCTGATTGACAATACCAATACAACCAAAACAAAAATTAGACAACAAACTTACCATTCCTTTCATTTCTCCGCATCTCATCAGATCCAACACAAGTCGACTTACATCACAACGTGGCCAGAAGTTAACAACACCCCAACTTTCAATCCTAGTTGGCTCCACAAATCTCTATGAAAGCATAACTGAACTGTTGAGAAACAAGAGATGAAACATATATAAGATAGAAGGCTGCAAAAGCAAAGAAGCTATAGACCTTATTGTTGAAATTCCATCGCCCATTCTTAGGCGCGAAAGCTTTACCATCGCCCGTTATTATCTGTCATCAAAAGATAACTCAATTAGCATGTACATCGAAAAGAAGGATCATTAAATTAACCCTCAACAACCAACATACACGTTCCATATATCAAAGAAAGAAACAAAATTCATCATTAACCTACCCCCGGAGGAGGCAGAATACGGCCTTCCACTCGGGTGAAATTAGAGCTGATAGAAACACCACATGAACGCAGCACTGGTTCAGCACCGTAATTACTGTTATGTAAAGCCTGCGCAAAAATATGCAACACTCATAAGTTATAGAACAAGTGAAATGCTGAGAGTCAGAAGTTTATAATAGACCTACAATAGACAAGAGCCTCATTCTTTCTTGAGGCTTCTGCCTTGATTTTTCGACCAGCGAAGCTCTTTGGAAAGTGGATAGCGCTTTTGTGTAGCGTTGCAACGACACCAAAGTGCACAGCTATGGCATTGCAACAGGTGCACAACAAATCATAGACAAGAATTAGTTGCTAAGCATATATCATGTAACAAAACAAAGCCACAATGCACTCATTCACCTCCAAAGGAATATATGTTGGCCGCTTTGGCTTGCCAACATTAATGCATGGCAAATCTGCAGAATAAGCCAACTGTATCTTGCGATGGGTGACAAAATATTCATAAACAGTAATCTCCACGGTCTCAGCTTCACCATTCTCATTCTTCGTACTTTTCTGCTTCCATGAGAACCTGCATCATGGACACAGCACACAACAAATAAGAAACAATAACTTTAAACTGAAGTATTACACAACAGGCAAGTAGGAAAAGCTCAAAGTTAAATAGTAGCCAATTTAGCACCAATCAAAGAAAAAGCACTATTGTGAGACCGGGAAATCATACATCTGATCTTTGCAGCAAAGGTCACTCAATCCGGTAATCTTGTACTCCAGATTGGATGGTCTGACTTCTACCCTCAGATTTTTAAGCACTCGTTTAGCCTATTCAGGGTTTCAAGCAATTGCGGTTTAGTAATTAATAATTGATGCAAAGAACTCAAATTCGCTTGGCAAAAAAATGTAGTTATTGATAACCTTGCTCCAGTCCAGGTACTGAGGATCTCTCATATTCTGATTCTCAAGTAAAAAATCCAATACTGGACCAGGTTGAAATATCACTGTAGTTGATACGTCTGAAACACAAAGAGAAATAGTAATTATACAAACAATACAAAGCACACAAATGCGTAAGTGCTGAGAGATGAGGTTCCAACCAATATTCAGGGAAAGGCCTCCTTGAGTAGCTCTGAAACTTGAATGGAATCCCCTGCAACCTAGGACACCACGGCCAATGTTTGTATAATTATTTTCATCATCTTGGAAAAAAGACTGGCGAACAAGTAGGCATCCCCTACGTAAGTGAACGTAATGTCAGAATAAATATAATATCCGGGATCAAAACCTAAAAGTGGAGAAAAGAATACTCAGGCACATATTTTAACTCACCGTTTTGCAGCATGCTGCCGTAAAATGATATCCAGCACCCTCAGGGCTTCTTGTGAGTTTCCTGATTCCTGTCCACGCAGAGCATTTTGAATGGCTTGCATGGGAATCTTTGCGGCAAAGCTAATCTCCACGTTAAATGTCTTTGGCGGGTGCATACGTCCTAATATCTTCCTTTCACGCTCTTTTTGGCTTTCATTGCCATCAGGGCTTGCACTCCTATTGTTTCCATACATACTTAAAAAATTAGAAACAATGAATGGGAGCAGTGTAAATACTGCAAATCAATCTAAAGTGCACGTCAACCTGTCGGATGTAACATCCTCAAGCACAACAGGAAACTCAAGCTTGGTACTTGGGAGAGGACCAACAGTAAATAAACTCTTCTCCCCATCATACGCAAAGTCCTTTCCAGCCAACCCACTGCTGTAGGTCTCATGCAACTTATCCATCACCTTTCTTCCAACACCCTTCCCAACCACTGGGCGACCATCTTCATAAGAAAGAGAAACCTGTTGAACCAAATTGCAAAAGAAGAAGAAACTTGCATCAATAATTTCTATTTACCAATGAGAAAAAAAGATAAGCAGAGCGAAGTAAGCAATTACATACACTGTAGTGGAAGAAATGCCCATCAACAGTTCCAACATTCACTTTGAAGTGATTTGTGAGAATAGATATCTTCTGCCCTTTAGATCCAAGACCTTTCCTGGCCATTGGGACACGTAAAACCTTCTTTGCAGGTTCATATTCTGCTTTGATTGGTGCCACATTGGGAGGCAGAGGCGGGGGAGGAGGAAGAGAGCCCGTTGCCCCGCTTCCCTCTTTCTCAGACGAGTCCATTTCCTAACCAAGAAAATTTTTCTTACGTGAAAGAAAATAAAAATACTAGTAAGCATTTAAGATTAGCTACAACAGAAATTCCACAAAAAGTAGGTACGTAACAGTATCATTTCATGCAGAAAAAGATTAACTATAACCATTTCATGCAGAAAAAAGTAATTCCCACTTTTAAGTTGATAAATTAGTTATTTTCAACAAAAAAGAAAAAATTAGTAGCAATTACCCTTGACATATCACAATCTTAAAACTCGTCAATCTATACAACTTAGTATCTAGTTCTCTTAAACTATATAGTGTCTGTTTATATGGTTTTATTTTATAGGATTGTTTTTTTTTTTTTTTTTTTGTTATTTGAAATATCCTAAGAGAAATCAACAAAAATATATCCATTTCCTTTTGAGAAATATAGACATAGAGATTAAGGGAATTTAGTGAATAAATAATGATTTAAAATTTAGATTGTGGATTTTTGTATTTGTGTCATTTAAATTTAATGTATTAATATTATATTTTATACGAAAATTACGTGCCACAATTAATATAGATGATAAAATATAAAATATATATTTTTAATTTTGTTAAATACATATATATATATAATTATTATTAAAATTATAAATTATATTTCTTTCATGTTTTTATTAGTATCCTATTTCGTATCCCTTTTATTCGTTTTGTGTTCGTGTTATATTTTTGCATGATGTATTCTCTTGGCAAAGTAAACAACAAAATAAAATTTTTCTAACAATATACTCAAAACGTGATTTTTTTTTTCTAGCAATATACTCGTACGCCACTAAGGAAAACAAAGTCAACATGCTCGTACGCCAAAAAAGAAACAAAGCCAAGGCACCAAAACTATATAATATTTAAAAATGAGATTTTTTTTTTCCTAACAAAATGCTTAAGAAACCACATGCATGCATATTAAAGACGTGTTTACAAAGGATACAAATATTACCTAAACATCAGAGGATCTATAGCAAAAAAAAAAAAAAAAAAAGCGTATGTTGATGAATGCTGGAACTTACACAAGAAAAAAAATAGAGAGATAAGCACAAAGGAAAAAAAAAAAAGAAAAAGAAAAAGAAACCCTTAGAGTACAAAAAAAAAAAAGGGAACCTTTAAGAATATGAGCTTGAACCAGAGGCACTAATGCTGCTATGCACTAAAACGGTTAACATGAAGAGGCAAAAAGGTGCTGTTTTTAGCATAAAAGTCAAAACTTTAACCAAATATATTGCATCATTTAAGGGATAGAACGAAAAAATACCAAAACGTAAATACCTTTAGCACATCAAGAGACAGTAAAAGACTATAACTGCAGAGAAAGAGTAAATGAAGCGACAAAAAACTTTTAAACGGAGTTAAAAATCCCAACTGAAGCAAAAATGTAACAACTTTCTAAATGGCTTGATTACAAGATGACAAAAAAGAAACCTTTTTTACTATAAAAGAACTGAATAATAAAATAAAATAACAAAGGTTACGAAAGGTATACATCTCTCAAAATAGAAATGTGCTCTACACCGACGAAAAACTACAGTCCTTAAAAATAGAAAAAAAAAAAAAAAAAAAAACAGCTAAAAAGTTGCAAACTTGAAGTGTTTATTGAAAAAGTAGAAACAAAAAATGGAACGAAGCGCAGATGATACTCAAAAAAGAAGAAAATCCTTGAAAAAAGCCACCTACTGAAGCAGCATTGCAAACTACAACGCTTAAAATTTTTCAAAAACAGAGGACCTTTCAAAAATACATCAAAAACCCTGTAAAAAAAAGTCCAAAGAAGAAAAACACGAGACAAAAACACTGAAACCAAACAGGTTTCACAGAAAAAAAAAATACCTGAAATTTGGAGAGCAAATGAAAGATAGAAACCCTAAAACTCAAAAGGCACTGTCAAATACAAATCTCCTTTCTTGTTTTTTCCTCTCACACGAAAAAACTATAAACAGACTGAAATAAACCTCCAAGGACCATCCGTCTTTGTCTTGCCTTAATTTATGTCCTCTGCATCGCGGCTTACACGATACGCTGCTTTACCACGTCTCCACCGTCCACTTGTCAATTTAGATTAGATGACAATAATTTTTTAAAACTTCAGGTTAATAAGAACAATATTATTAAATTAATTACTAATTTATTCATAATATGTATGAAAATTTTGTGAATGATTGAGACTTTTTTTATAATTATACAAAGATTTATATTTGATGTGTTGTATAGATTTTATAAATTATTTATTGATGACCTAAATCATATTATCTCGTCTCATTAATAATTAAATTTTTTAAAAGATATAAATTTTTATATTTATTTTAGAAATTGTTATTTATTTATTAAGAAATTGACTTCATCAAACATGGTAACGATGTATAAATTTATGTACTATCAAAACATTAAATATAAACTCATTATATAAATTTATTATATAAAAATCATACAAAATATATTTTAAAAGCCAAATAAAACTTATAAAAAATAAAAATTTTAACTAATACAAATTAATTTTACTGTATTATAGTCACATCATAATAATTATTTATTAAAAAATTATTAATTTCCATAATTAACATTTATATAAAGATATAAAAGTTAAAATATTTTATAAAAATTAAAATATTCAATGTGAACGATTTCTATTATCCGATATGTGCATAATTTTAAAAATTTTTAATGTATCGTCTAATAAATGAATTCTATTTTATTTGATGTATTTTTAATTTAAAAATAAATTGATTATATTTTCTTTATAATATTTATTTTAAATTACTTTCAATTAAAATTCATATTAAAAGTAATAAAACTTTTTTTCCGTTGTTAATAAATAAAATAATTTTGTATTTTTTTTTCAATTATAAATATTCAACTCTTAAAATAAATTTACTAAAAATTATACACGTTTCAACATATTAAAATATAATTTATTGGCTCTACCTTTTTAAGTTATGTATGCATGTACATTTAATATGTGGATTTTAATAATATCAATAAATGATCATATAAACTAAAATTTAATTTATCAAATCAAATCAAATCGAATTAATTTCATTATTATTGTTATTTTATTTCAAAATCTCTCCTTTTTTTTTTGTCGAATACGTTAAAAACACATTATACATAAAACTATTTTTATTACTAAACATAAATTACTCTTAAGTTTATTTTTAATTTTATTTCATTCAATTAATTATTTCAAAATTACATATTTAAAATGTCATCAATTGCCCTCGATTTGCAACAGGTGACTATGAAAGTTTTAGTGTCATCAATGATTTTGAACGTAATGAAGGGAACGGGTCTTAAATTACACCTTTAGATCAAAGCATTGGACGGCTTTGATTTGATCGTGATAGAATGTGTGATTGCATAAGATCATACCCTTTTTTTTAATTGTTAAAAAATATGCATATTTGCAGTGCAAAAATGATTATGTCACTACTTTAATCATAGATATTCGGTTTTTGCAAAAACGATATTAATTTTTATTAATTTTTGATTTGACGATTCTAAGTTTAATTGAAATCTCAAAATCATGGCTTTGTCTGTTTAAAACAATGGGGTGTGTTGAATGATAAAAAAATTGAGTTGGGTGGAGAAGGGTAATTTGGATAAAAGGAAATGGAAAACAAAAAAAAAAAAATAGTGCGGAGATCATGTACTTACGAATATAACAATAATTTGATTATGCATGACATGTGTGAATAGATTAAGATATCTAAAATTAGATATACGGAGTAATTATATAGCTTTTTATAAGAGTAGATTTTTTATGATATTAGATTTTAAATATTTTATCAACCACTTTCAATTCAATAATTAAATTTTTTTTTTCACAAAAAAATGTTGAAACTTTTTTGTCTATCCATAAATGGTTTTATCCTAAAATAATTTTTTTTAATAGTAGTAGTAATTTAATTTTCATAAATTCTTGTTTTGGTAGACAATATTTTTCTTGTAGTTATCTTTATCAAATACAATTATCAAAATCAAAATATTTATAATTTTCAACTCTTAATTCACCATTTTTTTCTAATACTGGCAATATAAAAGTTAGACTTATAATTATAATATTAGATGTTGCATTTCTTTAAAATCGGTAAAATAAAGTGATATACGTTTAAAAATTGGTGAAAGGATTTAAATAGATTATTAGTAGCACTGTGAAAGAGATGTTTCAACAAATCCAATTAAAATAAATTAGGTGAATTGCTAATGTATATGACCCTTTGTAATTTTTGTCTATAATAATACTATAAATTGTAGGATATATATGCAATATGCATATAAAAAATTTTTAGGCTAAGGTCAAGATTGATGGAATAGCAAACATAAATTAGGTTCAATATGTTTAAGAAGAAAAGTTATCATAGAATTATCTAAATCATTCGTCAATTGCTTAATAAATTAAGTAATTTTTATGTCCTCATTCTATATTTCAACACC
Organism: Durio zibethinus; assembly: GCF_002303985.1. The sequence goes on along the minus strand of NW_019167985.1, from coordinate 19,508 downwards.
TAAAATCTTTGCTACAAGACATCGGAGTGTCTTTTGACACCTTTCTCGTACCCAAAATACTTGTTAAAAAAAAATGAACCTTAAAACTATAACACAAAGTTAATTATAAAGCAATCGTCTAGACAAAGCTCATAACCAATGTCAACAACCCATTGATCCTTTTAACAATAAATCAATTCAACAATTTTTATCTTTAGGGTTTGAGTCTTAGTCAATCAAATGCATTATAACTATATTAACAACAAAGTCAATTCGATAATTTTTATTATTTAAAGCATTCAGAGATTCAATGTAATAAAATTTTTATCTTATCATAAAAGATCTAAACTTATTTAGATGGCATTAATAATTATCATAAAAAAATAGAGATAATTAATAGAAAAAATACAGAAATAACACATGTTTAAAAATGAGTAATAACTGGATATGCTTGAGAATTTATCATTTAATATCGTAAAAAGTGTAGAAAAGAAAGTCAACTTATAAATCAAATTTGACAAAAAAAAAAAGCATAAATATTTAATAAAAAAAATGCAAAATTTCACTTTACCAAACTCTACCAATAAAAATTTTTCTTGCAATTCAACCAATAAATGATTTTTATAACTAATAATTTTAAGAATGACAGTGAAAAAAAAAAAAAAACTCATATCCTTATTTAATATTTGAGTAAGTTTAATATATCAAGTTTAAGTTGTCTACATACCTAAAACTGAGAGAGCAAAGAACTTGGTTTAAAATTTTTAAGGCATAAAGAATGCTTAAAAAGACTAAATACAAAATATTTTGACAAACGAAGCAAACGAGAATTGTTTTAATATTTAAGCAAAATTAATATCGCAAACCTAAGCTATCAATGTGCTTAAATAAGAATAACTGTACATGATTGAGAATTTACCTTTTATAATCATTAAAAGTTCCAAAAAGCGATAAATTCACCCAATTTAACAACAAATCAAGTAAGACAACATAGTTCTACCAATGGTATAAATTTGACATAAAACATTTAAATTATCACACACTAAATAAGTAAAAGCTCAACAAATTTAAAAGTTTGCTCTCTCATTGAAAATACTAAAAATATCTAAAATAACCATTTTTTTTTTGGACAAAGCATGAAAGGCAGCCTAGTCTAATTTAAACAAGTTTAACATCATAAATTTAAGCAATCTATGTTCCTAAAAGAGCAACAAACAATTCTGGAAAGTTGATCCTGCTTGTTATGCTTGCCATCGTTTTGAAATGGATACTCCTTTGAAATATTGGTGTTTCTTTTTTCTTTGCTACATGAAACAGTGGAGATTCGTTTTTAACAGGAAGTATTGTCTATATATTTTTGTATGCTACTTTTTTTCCTACCAAAACCAACTTTTTTTTCCTTTTTACCATGTAATCTAGAATCCATTACATTATTAATAAATATTTTTTGTTATTATATGAGAAGTAATAACGAAATGGTAAGTTTTCTAAGCATCAGAAACCAACAAAAGTAGTTAGGTCTCAGAAGCCACATCTAACTGGTTAAGTAAACTGATAACCAACCCTAACAGTAAACAAGAGAACAGAGTAAAGGGCAGTAGTATATATACCCAAAACGAACAAACTCTTTCCTGAAAAGTTAAATAAGCTAGAAATATAACTCATTCTCGCAACTCACGTAATCGTTGACCTCTTGCCAATCGATTCTGAGTAGCTTTATCGAGATCAGAAGCAAATTGCGCAAAGGCTTCTAATTCGGTTAATTGGGCCAATTCCAATTTTGATTTACCAGCGACTTGGAAAAGCATTACGTTATATAATAGGGAAGTAATAACGAAATGGTATAGTTTTCTAAGCATCAGAAACCAACAAAAGTAGTTACTCGGAAGCCACATCTAACTGGTTAACTGATACCCAAGCCTAACGGTAAATAAGAGAACAGAGTAAAGGGCAGTAGTATAACCACTTCTCTAAACCAAACAGGAAAAAGCCACTGTGAATTACCTAGTCAAGCATTCATATCTTTAGATACGGTGGGGGGCCAACCATCCAAAAAGTTTATAACCAAAATGGATGATGATTCAGAGAACAGCACATCATCATCAGAACAAGTCTGGGATAGCCCTACCTCTAAAGTTTAAACTTAAAAAGAGTTTCAGATCAGTTGGTGGTAAAACCAAAAGCCTATAGAAAACATGGCGGATGATGATTCAGAGAACAGCACATCATCATCAGAACAAGTCTGGGATAGCCCTACCTCTAAAGTTTAAATATACTTAAAAAGAGTTTCAGATCAGTTGGTGGTAAAACCAAAAGCCTATAGAAAGCATGGTCCGAAGGTCTCAGCAGAAGAACATAGAATCGGCGACAGTCCTGTTCAACCACGGCAGCTGCCGAACAGGTGTGGCTCCAGGAGCAGTCACCCCACCACGGCTTGAGGATGTCTCAGGAGCAGTCGCCCCACTACGGCTTGAGGATGTCTCAGGAGCCTCATCAAACTTCAGGAAAGTCCCCAACTGCGAAGCTGCCAAATGCGCATACCAAATAGGAGCAAGTGCAATCCAAAGTAATTAGAAACAAACACCTTTAAGAAATAGAAATACAGAATCAAGCAAAAAACGACAAACTATTATATGGGATCCAAGACCTTTCCCGGCCATTGGGACACGTGAAACCTCCTTTGCAGGCTCAGATTCTGCTTTGATTGGTACCACATTGGGGGCAGAGGCGGGGAGGGGGAAGAGAGCCCGTTGCCCCACTTCCCTCTTTCTCAGACGAGTCCATATCCCAACCAAGAAAATTTTTCTTACGTGAAAGAAAATAAAAATACTATTAGCTACAACACAAATTCCCTAAAAAGTAGTACGTAATAGTATCATTTCACGCAGAAAAAGATTAGCTATAACCATTTCGTGCAGAAAAAAGTAATTCATACTTTTAACTTGATAAATTATTTATTTTCAACAAAAACGAAAAGACTAAAAGCAATTAACCTTGACATATCACAATCTTGAAACTCATCCATCTATACAATTTTTTTTTCTGGCAATATACTCATACGCCACAAAGGGAAACAAAGTCAATATGCTCATACGCCAAAAAAGAAAACAAAGTCAAGGCACCAAAACTATATAATATTTAAAAATGAGATTTTTTTTTTCCTAACAAAATGCTTAAGAAACCACATGGATGCAAATGAAAGACGTGTTTACAAAGGATGCAAATATTACCTAAAAATCAGAGGATCTGTAGCAAAAAAATAATAAATAAAGCGTATGTTGATGAATGCTGGAACTTACACAAGAAAAAAAAATAGAGAAATAAGCACAAAGGAAAAAAAAAAAAAAAAAAGTAAAAGAAACCCTTAGAGTACCAAAAAAAAAAAAAAAGGGAACCTTTAAGAATATGAGCTTGAACCAGAGGCACTAATGCTGCTGTGCACTAAAATGGTTAACATGAGAGGGCCAAAAAGGTGCTGTTTTTAGCATAAAAGTCAAAACTTTAACCAAATATATTGCATCATTAAGGGATAGAAAAAAATACCGAAACGTAAATACCTTTAGCACATCAAGAGACAGTAAAAGACTATAACTGCAGAGAAAGAGTACATGAAGCGACAAAAAACTTGTAAACGGAGTTAAAAATCCCAACTGAAGCAAAAATGTAACAACTTTCTAAATGGCTTGATTACAAGATGACAAAAAAGAAACCTTTTTTACTATAAAAGAACTGAATAATAAAATAAAATAACAAAGGTTACGAAAGGTATACATCTTTCAAAATAGAAATATGCTCTACACTGACGAAAAACTACAGTCTTTAAAAATAGAAAAAAAAAAACAGCAAAAAAGTTGCAAACTTGAAGTGTTTATTGAAAAACTAGAAACAAAAAAATGGCAACGAAGATCAGATCATACTCAAAAAAGAAGAAAATCCTTGAAAAAAGCCACCCATTGAAGCAGCATTGCAAAGTCCAAAAGCAAGTAAAAAACCATCAAAAATACATCAAAAACAAAGGACCTTTCAAAAATACATCAAAAAACCAGTAAAAAAAAGTCCAACGAAGAAAAACACGAGACAAAAACACTGCAACCAAACAGGTTTCACAGAAAAAAAATACCTGAAATTTGGAGAGCAAATGAAAGATAGAAACCCTAAAACTCAAAGAGACTGTCAAATACAAATCTCCTTTCTCGTTTTTTAACTCTCACACGAAAAAACTAAAAAGAGACTGAAATAAACCCCCCAGGACCACCCGTCTGTCTTTGCCTTAATTTGTGTCCTCTGCATCGTGGTTTCCACGATTACGCTGCTTTACCACATCTCCACCGTCCACTTGGTCAATTTAGATGACTAATTTTTTAAAAATTAAGGTTAATAGGAGCAATATTATTAAATTAATTAGTAATTTATTCACAATATGCATGAAAAGTTTTTGAATGATTGAGATTTTTTTCTATAATTATTTAAGGGTTTATATTTTATTTGATTATAATGTATAAATTTTATATACTATGAATGAATTATATAATCTCATTAAAGAAATAAATCAGATGTTATCTCCTCATTAATATGTAATTTTATTAAAATATTAAATTTTATATATTTATTTTAAAAATAGATATTTGCTTATTAATGAAATGATCTCCTCTTATCATTTACAGATAAAATATAAAATCTATGTATTAAATATAGACTAAGTATATAAATCTATGATATGGGAATGGTACTAAATATATTTAATAAAAAGCAACTACTTTTTTTTTTTTTTTATTAAAGTAAGCCAAAACTTATCTAAAATAAAAAGTTTGAACCAAGACAAATTAGTTTTACCATACTATAGTGGCATGGCAATAATTATTTCTTGAAAATTTTGTTAATTGGCATAATTATTTATTTATACAAATATATAAAAATTAAAGTTTTTGAAAAAAATAAAATATTCGATATGAATGACTTATATTATTTACGAGTGTATAATCTTAAAAAATTATCTTGTGTAATACAAGAAATGAATTTTATTTTATTTGATGCATTTTTAATTCAAAAATAAATTGATTGTGTTTTTTTTTTATTATTTATCTTAAATTACTCTTAATTAAATTTCATATAAAAATAATACAACGTTGATTCCCATTATTAATAAATAAAATAATTTTAACTCTTTTTTCCTTTATAAATATTTAACTCTTGAATTACATTTATTAAAAATATATACACTTTCCAACTTATAAAAATATAATCTATTAGCTCTACCTTTTAAATTATGTATGCATATACATATAATATGTGGATTTTAAAATTATTAATAGATGATCAAATAAATTTAAATTAAATTAAATTAAATTTATCAAAACAAATTAACTTCATTATTATTATTCTAATTTTAAAACTTCTCTCTTTTTTTTTTTTTCAAACACATTAAATACACATTATACTTAAAATTATTTATATTATCAAACATAAATTACTTTTATTTTTATTTTTTATTTTATTTCAATCAACTAATTATTCAAAAATTACATCCTTAGAATGTTAGCAATTGCCTCAGAGCATTTAACAAATTCACACCATCCATTTCAAATGGGATTTGTCCCATGGACACACAAGCAATCCAACCTATAGGATTTCCCTTCCCCCTTCTCATTCTCACTTCTATAGGCTTCCTTATAATAGGAAGATCCGCGAGGCGAAAAAGCATTTTCAATTTTGTTTGATTTCAAAAAAATATATATTATCAATTATGTAAAAAAATAAAAAAGCAAACAAATATAGAAAGCCATCTATTAGAATCGAACCAATGATCATCGCATTTAACCTCTGAGCTAAGCGGGCTCAAATAATAGATTTATATGCATAGAATTCAACAAACTACGAAAGTTTCAATGTCATCGATGATTTTTGAACGAATGAAGGAATTGGACATCTTTGATTTGATCATGATGGAAGGTGAGATTGCATTGGATCATTACTCTACTTTTTAATTGCCCAGGCACTGAAGCACACGCATTTGGGTGCCAGAACAGTTATATCACTACCTCAGTTACGAAAATTTGATTTTTTAGAAAGAATATTAATTTTTATTACTTTCCAATTTGACGGTTGTAAATTAGTTGAAATCTCAAAATTACGGATTTGTCCTCTTTAAATCGCAGGGTGTGTTAAATGACGAGGAAACTGGGTTGGGTAAAAAAGGGTAATTTCGATAAAAGGAAAATTAAAATGAAAAGGAAAATAATATGAAGACCACATAGTTATGGATATAACCGTGATGTGATTTTGATGACACATGGGTAAAACTCGTGCTTCTATCGCAATAAAACACTTGCATAAAACTCATGCTGCTACCACACTATAACGTTACACAAAAATTAGTTCAAAATACTTGTGATGTTATTGGTATCAAGCATTTTATCATATGCATTGAATTGATCTTTCTTTCTTTTACAATAATAAGAAATAGGAGAGTTTATAAATATTTTTTTTTGTATGTTTATAGCAATTGGTATAGGAGTTTTGATATTTAGTATAAAAAAGTTAAACAAAAAGGGCGAGAAATGTTTCATAAATATGTTTGCTAATACTTTCTTTTTGTGTTTATTTGCTCATGCCTTTTTACTATGAAAAAAAGAGGCAGAAAATCCTTTAACCATAATTCAAAATTGGTTTCAAGCCCAAATAAAATAAATCCCTAAGGAAAAATAATCCTAAGATAAAGCCCATCAAAGCCCAATATGAAATTTTGATTAAAATGTTAAAATAAGTTTAAATTAAAATGTGCAACTAGGCTGAAAAATCAATCGAAAATCATTCATCTCTGATAAAATTGGGTGTCAATAGGGAGTAGAAATATTAATGCTTTAAAAATATGTAATATATACAAAATCTCACTTTACCAAACTCAACCAATAAAAATTCTCCTTGTAATTCAACCAATAATCGATTCTAATAACTAAAAATTTTAAGAATGATAGTGAAAAAAAAAAATCTCATAACCTTATTTAACATTTGAGTAAGTTTAATATATCAAGTTTAAGTTGTCTACATACTTAAAAAGAGAGAGAGAGCAAAGAACTTGGCTTAAAATTTTTAAGGCGTAAAGAATGCTTAAAAAGACTCAAATCACAAAAATTTTCGTCAAGCGGAACGAGTGAGAATTGTTATAATATTTAAGCAAAATTAATATCATAAACCTAAGCTATCAATGTGCATAAATAAGAAACAACTACAAATGCTTGAGAATTTACCCTTGATAGTCATTAAAAGTTCCAAAAAGCCATAAATTCATCCAAGTTAATAACAAATCAAGTAAGACAACATAATTCTACCCATGAGATAAATTTGACATGAAAAATTTAAACTATCTACACACTTAAATAAGTAAAAACTGAACAAATTTAAAAGTATACTCTCTCTAAGCATTGAAAATACTAAAAATATCTAAAATCACCATTTTTTTTGACAAACCATGAAAGGCAGCCTAGTTCTAAAATTTAAACAAGTTTAACATCATAAATTTAAATAATCTATGTTCCTAAATGAGCAACAAACAATTCTGGAAAGTTGATCCTGCTTGTTACGGTTGCCATCGTTTTGAAATGGAGACTCCTTTGAAATATTGGTGTTTCTTTTTTCTTTGCTACGTGAAACAGTAGAGATTCGTTTTTAAGAGGGAGTATTGTCGATAAATTTTTGTATGCTATTTTTTTTCCTACCAAAACCAACAAACTCTTTCCTGAAAAGTTAAATAAGCTAGAAATATAACTCATTCTTGCCACAGAAAAGCATTACATTATATAATAGAGAAGTAATAACGAAATGGTATAGTTTTCTAAGCATCAGAAACCAACAAAAGTAGTTACTCAGAAGCCACATCTAACTGGTTAAGTAACTGATAACCAACCCTAACAGTAAACAAGAGAACAGAGTAAAGGGCAGTAGTATATATACCCAAAACGAACAAACTCTTTCCTGAAAAGTTAAATAAGCTAGAAATATAACTCATTCTCGCAACTCACGTAATCGTTGACCTCTTGCCAATCGATTCTGAGTAGCTTTATCGAGATCAGAAGCAAATTGCGCAAAGGCTTCTAATTCGGTTAATTGGGCCAATTCCAATTTTGATTTACCAGCGACTTGGAAAAGCATTACGTTATATAATAGGGAAGTAATAACGAAATGGTATAGTTTTCTAAGCATCAGAAACCAACAAAAGTAGTTACTCGGAAGCCACATCTAACTGGTTAACTGATACCCAAGCCTAACGGTAAATAAGAGAACAGAGTAAAGGGCAGTAGTATAACCACTTCTCTAAACCAAACAGGAAAAAGCCACTGTGAATTACCTAGTCAAGCATTCATATCTTTAGATACGGTGGGGGGCCAACCATCCAAAAAGTTTATAACCAAAATGGATGATGATTCAGAGAACAGCACATCATCATCAGAACAAGTCTGGGATAGCCCTACCTCTAAAGTTTAAATATACTTAAAAAGAGTTTCAGATCAGTTGGTGGTAAAACCAAAAGCCTATAGAAAACATGGCGGATGATGATTCAGAGAACAGCACATCATCATCAGAACAAGTCTGGGATAGCCCTACCTCTAAAGTTTAAATATACTTAAAAAGAGTTTCAGATCAGTTGGTGGTAAAACCAAAAGCCTATAGAAAGCATGGTCCGAAGGTCTCAGCAGAAGAACATAGAATCGGCGACAGTCCTGTTCAACCACGGCAGCTGCCGAACAGGTGTGGCTCCAGGAGCAGTCACCCCACCACGGCTTGAGGATGTCTCAGGAGCAGTCGCCCCACTACGGCTTGAGGATGTCTCAGGAGCCTCATCAAACTTCAGGAAAGTCCCCAACTGCGAAGCTGCCAAATGCGCATACCAAATAGGAGCAAGTGCAATCCAAAGTAAGATTAGAAACAAACACCTTTAAGAAATAGAAATACAGAATCAAGCAAAAAACGACAAACTATTATATGGGATCCAAGACCTTTCCCGGCCATTGGGACACGTGAAACCTCCTTTGCAGGCTCAGATTCTGCTTTGATTGGTACCACATTGGGGGGCAGAGGCGGGGGAGGGGGAAGAGAGCCCGTTGCCCCACTTCCCTCTTTCTCAGACGAGTCCATATCCCAACCAAGAAAATTTTTCTTACGTGAAAGAAAATAAAAATACTATTAGCAACAACACAAATTCCCTAAAAAGTAAGTACGTAATAGTATCATTTCACGCAGAAAAAGATTAGCTATAACCATTTCGTGCAGAAAAGTGTAATTCATACTTTTAACTTGATAAAATATTTATTTTCAACAAAAACGAAAAGACTAAAAGCAATTAACCTTGACATATCACAATCTTGAAACTCATCCATCTATACAATTTTTTTTTCTGGCAATATACTCATACGCCACAAAGGGAAACAAAGTCAATATGCTCATACGCCAAAAAAGAAACAAAGTCAAGGCACCAAAACTATATAATATTTAAAAATGAGATTTTTTTTTTCCTAACAAAATGCTTAAGAAACCACATGGATGCAAATGAAAGACGTGTTTACAATGGATGCAAATATTACCTAAAAATCAGAGGATCTGTAGCAAAAAAATAAATAAATAAAGCGTATGTTGATGAATGCTGGAACTTACACAAGAAAAAAAAAATAGAGAAATAAGCACAAAGGAAAAAAAAAAAAAAAAAGTAAAAGAAACCCTTAGAGTACCAAAAAAAAAAAAAAAGGGAACCTTTAAGAATATGAGCTTGAACCCAGAGGCACTAATGCTGCTGTGCACTAAAATGGTTAACATGAAGAGGCAAAAAGGTGCTGTTTTTAGCATAAAAGTCAAAACTTTAACCAAATATATTGCATCATTAAGGGATAGAAGGAAAAAAATACCGAAACGTAAATACCTTTAGCACATCAAGAGACAGTAAAAGACTATAACTGCAGAGAAAGAGTACATGAAGCGACAAAAAACTTGTAAACGGAGTTAAAAATCCCAACTGAAGCAAAAATGTAACAACTTTCTAAATGGCTTGATTACAAGATGACAAAAAAGAAACCTTTTTTACTATAAAAGAACTGAATAATAAAATAAAATAACAAAGGTTACGAAAGGTATACATCTTTCAAAATAGAAATATGCTCTACACTGACGAAAAACTACAGTCTTTAAAAATAGAAAAAAAAAAAAAAAAAGCAGCAAAAAAGTTGCAAACTTGAAGTGTTTATTGAAAAACTAGAAACAAAAAAATGGCAACGAAGATCAGATCATACTCAAAAAAGAAGAAAATCCTTGAAAAAAGCCACCCATTGAAGCAGCATTGCAAAGTCCAAAAGCAAGTAAAAAACCATCAAAAATACATCAAAAACAAAGGACCTTTCAAAAATACATCAAAAAACCAGTAAAAAAAAGTCCAACGAAGAAAAACACGAGACAAAAACACTGCAACCAAACAGGTTTCACAGAAAAAAAATACCTGAAATTTGGAGAGCAAATGAAAGATAGAAACCCTAAAACTCAAAGAGACTGTCAAATACAAATCTCCTTTCTCGTTTTTTAACTCTCACACGAAAAAACTAAAAAGAGACTGAAATAAACCCCCCAGGACCACCCGTCCGTCTTTGCCTTAATTTGTGTCCTCTGCATCGTGGTTTCCACGATTACGCTGCTTTACCACATCTCCACCGTCCACTTGGTCAATTTAGATGACTAATTTTTTAAAAATTAAGGTTAATAGGAGCAATATTATTAAATTAATTAGTAATTTATTCACAATATGCATGAAAAGTTTTTGAATGATTGAGATTTTTTTCTATAATTATTTAAGGGTTTATATTTTATTTGATTATAATGTATAAATTTTATATAATATGAATGAATTATATAATCTCATTAAAGAAATAAATCAGATGTTATCTCCTCATTAATATGTAATTTTATTAAAATATTAAATTTTATATATTTATTTTAAAAATAGATATTTGCTTATTAATGAAATGATCTCCTCTTATCATTTACAGATAAAATATAAAATCTATGTATTAAATATAGACTAAGTATATAAATCTATGATATGGGAATGGTACTAAATATATTTAATAAAAAGCAACTACTTTTTTTTTTTTTTATTAAAGTAAGCCAAAACTTATCTAAAATAAAAAGTTTGAACCAAGACAAATTAGTTTTACCATACTATAGTGGCATGGCAATAATTATTTCTTGAAAATTTTGTTAATTGGCATAATTATTTATTTATACAAATATATAAAAATTAAAGTTTTTGAAAAAAATAAAATATTCGATATGAATGACTTATATTATTTACGAGTGTATAATCTTAAAAAATTATCTTGTGTAATACAAGAAATGAATTTTATTTTATTTGATGCATTTTTAATTCAAAAATAAATTGATTGTGTTTTTTTTTATTATTTATCTTAAATTACTCTTAATTAAATTTCATATAAAAATAATACAACGTTGATTCCCATTATTAATAAATAAAATAATTTTAACTCTTTTTTCCTTTATAAATATTTAACTCTTGAATTACATTTATTAAAAATATATACACTTTCCAACTTATAAAAATATAATCTATTAGCTCTACCTTTTAAATTATGTATGCATATACATATAATATGTGGATTTTAAAATTATTAATAGATGATCAAATAAATTTAAATTAAATTAAATTAAATTTATCAAAACAAATTAACTTCATTATTATTATTCTAATTTTAAAACTTCTCTCTTTTTTTTTTTTTCAAACACATTAAATACACATTATACTTAAAATTATTTATATTATCAAACATAAATTACTTTTATTTTTATTTTTTATTTTATTTCAATCAACTAATTATTCAAAAATTACATCCTTAGAATGTTAGCAATTGCCTCAGAGCATTTAACAAATTCACACCATCCATTTCAAATGGGATTTGTCCCATGGACACACAAGCAATCCAACCTATAGGATTTCCCTTCCCCCTTCTCATTCTCACTTCTATAGGCTTCCTTATAATAGGAAGATCCGCGAGGCGAAAAAGCATTTTCAATTTTGTTTGATTTCAAAAAAATATATATTATCAATTATGTAAAAAAATAAAAAAGCAAACAAATATAGAAAGCCATCTATTAGAATCGAACCAATGATCATCGCATTTAACCTCTGAGCTAAGCGGGCTCAAATAATAGATTTATATGCATAGAATTCAACAAACTACGAAAGTTTCAATGTCATCGATGATTTTTGAACGAATGAAGGAATTGGACATCTTTGATTTGATCATGATGGAAGGTGAGATTGCATTGGATCATTACTCTACTTTTTAATTGCCCAGGCACTGAAGCACACGCATTTGGGTGCCAGAACAGTTATATCACTACCTCAGTTACGAAAATTTGATTTTTTAGAAAGAATATTAATTTTTATTACTTTCCAATTTGACGGTTGTAAATTAGTTGAAATCTCAAAATTACGGATTTGTCCTCTTTAAATCGCAGGGTGTGTTAAATGACGAGGAAACTGGGTTGGGTAAAAAAGGGTAATTTCGATAAAAGGAAAATTAAAATGAAAAGGAAAATAATATGAAGACCACATAGTTATGGATATAACCGTGATGTGATTTTGATGACACATGGGTAAAACTCGTGCTTCTATCGCAATAAAACACTTGCATAAAACTCATGCTGCTACCACACTATAACGTTACACAAAAATTAGTTCAAAATACTTGTGATGTTATTGGTATCAAGCATTTTATCATATGCATTGAATTGATCTTTCTTTCTTTTACAATAATAAGAAATAGGAGAGTTTATAAATATTTTTTTTTGTATGTTTATAGCAATTGGTATAGGAGTTTTGATATTTAGTATAAAAAAGTTAAACAAAAAGGGCGAGAAATGTTTCATAAATATGTTTGCTAATACTTTCTTTTTGTGTTTATTTGCTCATGCCTTTTTACTATGAAAAAAAGAGGCAGAAAATCCTTTAACCATAATTCAAAATTGGTTTCAAGCCCAAATAAAATAAATCCCTAAGGAAAAATAATCCTAAGATAAAGCCCATCAAAGCCCAATATGAAATTTTGATTAAAATGTTAAAATAAGTTTAAATTAAAATGTGCAACTAGGCTGAAAAATCAATCGAAAATCATTCATCTCTGATAAAATTGGGTGTCAATAGGGAGTAGAAATATTAATGCTTTAAAAATATGTAATATATACAAAATCTCACTTTACCAAACTCAACCAATAAAAATTCTTCTTGTAATTCAACCAATAATCGATTCTAATAACTAAAAATTTTAAGAATGATAGTGAAAAAAAAAAAATCTCATAACCTTATTTAACATTTGAGTAAGTTTAATATATCAAGTTTAAGTTGTCTACATACTTAAAAAGAGAGAGAGAGAGAGCAAAGAACTTGGCTTAAAATTTTTAAGGCGTAAAGAATGCTTAAAAAGACTCAAATCACAAAAATTTTCGTCAAGCGGAACGAGTGAGAATTGTTATAATATTTAAGCAAAATTAATATCATAAACCTAAGCTATCAATGTGCATAAATAAGAAACAACTACAAATGCTTGAGAATTTACCCTTGATAGTCATTAAAAGTTCCAAAAAGCCATAAATTCATCCAAGTTAATAACAAATCAAGTAAGACAACATAATTCTACCCATGAGATAAATTTGACATGAAAAATTTAAACTATCTACACACTTAAATAAGTAAAAACTGAACAAATTTAAAAGTATACTCTCTCTAAGCATTGAAAATACTAAAAATATCTAAAATCACCATTTTTTTTGACAAACCATGAAAGGCAGCCTAGTTCTAAAATTTAAACAAGTTTAACATCATAAATTTAAATAATCTATGTTCCTAAATGAGCAACAAACAATTCTGGAAAGTTGATCCTGCTTGTTACGGTTGCCATCGTTTTGAAATGGAGACTCCTTTGAAATATTGGTGTTTCTTTTTTCTTTGCTACGTGAAACAGTAGAGATTCGTTTTTAAGAGGGAGTATTGTCGATAAATTTTTGTATGCTATTTTTTTTCCTACCAAAACCAACAAACTCTTTCCTGAAAAGTTAAATAAGCTAGAAATATAACTCATTCTTGCCACAGAAAAGCATTACATTATATAATAGAGAAGTAATAACGAAATGGTATAGTTTTCTAAGCATCAGAAACCAACAAAAGTAGTTACTCAGAAGCCACATCTAACTGGTTAAGTAACTGATAACCAACCCTAACAGTAAACAAGAGAACAGAGTAAAGGGCAGTAGTATATATACCCAAAACGAACAAACTCTTTCCTGAAAAGTTAAATAAGCTAGAAATATAACTCATTCTCGCAACTCACGTAATCGTTGACCTCTTGCCAATCGATTCTGAGTAGCTTTATCGAGATCAGAAGCAAATTGCGCAAAGGCTTCTAATTCGGTTAATTGGGCCAATTCCAATTTTGATTTACCAGCGACTTGGAAAAGCATTACGTTATATAATAGGGAAGTAATAACGAAATGGTATAGTTTTCTAAGCATCAGAAACCAACAAAAGTAGTTACTCGGAAGCCACATCTAACTGGTTAACTGATACCCAAGCCTAACGGTAAATAAGAGAACAGAGTAAAGGGCAGTAGTATAACCACTTCTCTAAACCAAACAGGAAAAAGCCACTGTGAATTACCTAGTCAAGCATTCATATCTTTAGATACGGTGGGGGGCCAACCATCCAAAAAGTTTATAACCAAAATGGATGATGATTCAGAGAACAGCACATCATCATCAGAACAAGTCTGGGATAGCCCTACCTCTAAAGTTTAAATATACTTAAAAAGAGTTTCAGATCAGTTGGTGGTAAAACCAAAAGCCTATAGAAAACATGGCGGATGATGATTCAGAGAACAGCACATCATCATCAGAACAAGTCTGGGATAGCCCTACCTCTAAAGTTTAAATATACTTAAAAAGAGTTTCAGATCAGTTGGTGGTAAAACCAAAAGCCTATAGAAAGCATGGTCCGAAGGTCTCAGCAGAAGAACATAGAATCGGCGACAGTCCTGTTCAACCACGGCAGCTGCCGAACAGGTGTGGCTCCAGGAGCAGTCACCCCACCACGGCTTGAGGATGTCTCAGGAGCAGTCGCCCCACTACGGCTTGAGGATGTCTCAGGAGCCTCATCAAACTTCAGGAAAGTCCCCAACTGCGAAGCTGCCAAATGCGCATACCAAATAGGAGCAAGTGCAATCCAAAGTAAGATTAGAAACAAACACCTTTAAGAAATAGAAATACAGAATCAAGCAAAAAACGACAAACTATTATATGGGATCCAAGACCTTTCCCGGCCATTGGGACACGTGAAACCTCCTTTGCAGGCTCAGATTCTGCTTTGATTGGTACCACATTGGGGGCAGAGGCGGGGGAGGGGGAAGAGAGCCCGTTGCCCCACTTCCCTCTTTCTCAGACGAGTCCATATCCCAACCAAGAAAATTTTTCTTACGTGAAAGAAAATAAAAATACTATTAGCTACAACACAAATTCCCTAAAAAGTAGGTACGTAATAGTATCATTTCACGCAGAAAAAGATTAGCTATAACCATTTCGTGCAGAAAAAAAGTAATTCATACTTTTAACTTGATAAATTATTTATTTTCAACAAAAACGAAAAGACTAAAAGCAATTAACCTTGGCATATCACAATCTTGAAACTCATCCATCTATACAATTTTTTTTCTGGCAATATACTCATACGCCACAAAGGGAAACAAAGTCAATATGCTCATACGCCAAAAAAGAAACAAAGTCAAGGCACCAAAACTATATAATATTTAAAAAATGAGATTTTTTCTTTTCCTAACAAAATGCTTAAGAAACCACATGGATGCAAATGAAAGACGTGTTTACAAAGGATACAAATATTACCTAAAAATCAGAGGATCTGTAGCAAAAAAATAAATAAATAAAGCGTATGTCGATGAATGCTGGAACTTACACAAGAAAAAAAATAGAGAAATAAGCACAAAGGAAAAAAAAAAAAAAAAAGAAAAAGAAACCCTTAGAGTACCAAAAAAAAAAAAAAGGGAACCTTTAAGAATATGAGCTTGAACCCAGAGGCACTAATGCTGCTGTGCACTAAAATGGTTAACATGAAGAGGCAAAAAGGTGCTGTTTTTAGCATAAAAGTCAAAACTTTAACCAAATATATTGCATCATTAAGGGATAGAACGAAAGAATACCGAAACGTAAATACCTTTAGCACATCAAGAGACAGTAAAAGACTACAACTGCAGAGAAAGAGTACATGAAGCGACAGGAAACTTGTAAACGGAGTTAAAAATCCCAACTGAAGCAAAAATGTAACAACTTTCTAAATGGCTTGATTACAAGATGACAAAAAAGAAACCTTTTTTACTATAAAAGAACTGAATAATAAAATAAAATAACAAAGGTTACGAAGGTATACATCTTTCAAAATAGAAATATGCTCTACACTGACGAAAAACTACAGTCTTTAAAAATAGAAAAAAAAAAAAAACAGCAAAAAAGTTGCAAACTTGAAGTGTTTATTGAAAAACTAGAAACAAAAAAATGGCAACGAAGATCAGATCATACTCAAAAAAGAAGAAAATCCTTGAAAAAAGCCACCCATTGAAGCAGCATTGCAAAGTCCAAAAGCAAGTAAAAAACCATCAAAAATACATCAAAAACAAAGGACCTTTCAAAAATACATCAAAAAACCAGTAAAAAAAAGTCCAACGAAGAAAAACACGAGACAAAAACACTGCCAACCAAACAGGTTTCACAGAAAAAAAATACCTGAAATTTGGAGAGCAAATGAAAGATAGAAACCCTAAAACTCAAGAGACTGTCGAATACAAATCTCCTTTCTCGTTTTTTAACTCTCACACGAAAAAACTAAAAAGAGACTGAAATAAACCCCCTAGGACCACCCGTCTGTCTTTGCCTTAATTTGTGTCCTCTGCATCGCGGTTTCCACGATTACGCTGCTTTACCGCATCTCCACCGTCCACTTGGTCGATTTAGATGACTAATTTTTTAAAAATTAAGGTTAATAGGAGCAATATTATTAAATTAATTACTAATTTATTCACAATATGCATGAAAAGTTTTTGAATGATTGAGATTTTTTTCTATAATTATTTAAGGGTTTATATTTTATTCGATTATAATGTATAAATTTTATATACTATGAATTAATTATATAATCTCATTAAAGAAATAAATTACATGATATCCCCTCATTAATATGTAATTTTATTAAAATATTAAATTTTATATATTTATTTTAAAAATAGATATTTGCTTATTAATGAAATGATCTCCTCTTATCATTTACAGATAAAATATAAAATCTGTGTATTAAATATAGACTAAGTATATAATTCTATGATATGGGAATGGCACTAAATATATTTAATAAAAAGCAACTACTTTTTTTTTTTTTTTATTAAAGTAAGCCAAAACTTATCTAAAATAAAAAGTTTGAACCAAGACAAATTAGTTTTACCATACTATAGTGGCATGGCAATAATTATTTCTTGAAAATTTTGTTAATTGGCATAATTATTTATTTATACAAATATATAAAAATTAAAGTTTTTGAAAAAAATAAAATATTCGATATGAATGACTTATATTATTTACGAGTGTATAATCTTAAAAAAATTATCTTGTGTAATACAAGAAATGAATTTTATTTTATTTGATGCATTTTTAATTCAAAAATAAATTGATTGTGTTTTTTTTTTATTATTTATCTTAAATTACTCTTAATTAAATTTCATATAAAAATAATTACAACGTTGATTCCCATTATTAATAAATAAAATAATTTTAACTCTTTTTTCCTTTATAAATATTTAACTCTTGAATTACATTTATTAAAAATATATACACTTTCCAACTTATAAAAATATAATCTATTAGCTCTACCTTTTAAATTATGTATGCATATACATATAATATGTGGATTTTAAAATTATTAATAGATGATCAAATAAATTTAAATTAAATTAAATTAAATTTATCAAAACAAATTAACTTCATTATTATTATTCTAATTTTAAAACTTCTCTCTTTTTTTTTTTTTCAAACACATTAAATACACATTATACTTAAAATTATTTATATTATCAAACATAAATTACTTTTATTTTTATTTTTTATTTTATTTCAATCAACTAATTATTCAAAAATTACATCCTTAGAATGTTAGCAATTGCCTCAGAGCATTTAACAAATTCACACCATCCATTTCAAATGGGATTTGTCCCATGGACACACAAGCAATCCAACCTATAGGATTTCCCTTCCCCCTTCTCATTCTCACTTCTATAGGCTTCCTTATAATAGGAAGATCGCGAGGCGAAAAAGCATTTTCAATTTTGTTTGATTTCAAAAAAATATATATTATCAATTATGTAAAAAAATAAAAAAAGAAACAAATATAGAAAGCCATCTATTAGAATCGAACCAATGATCATCGCATTTAACCTCTGAGCTAAGCGGGCTCAAATAATAGATTATATGCCATAGAATTCAACAAACTACGAAAAGTTTCAATGTCATCGATGATTTTTGAACGAATGAAGGAATTGGACATCTTTGATTTGATCATGATGGAAGGTGAGATTGCATTGGATCATTACTCTACTTTTTAATTGCCCAGGCACTGAAGCACACGCATTTGGCGACGTGCCAGAACAGTATATTCACTACCTCAGTTACGAAAATTTGATTTTTTAGAAAGAATATTAATTTTTATTACTTTCCAATTTGACGGTTGTAAATTAGTTGAAATCTCAAAATTACGATTGTCCTCTTTAAATCGCAGGGTGTGTTAAATGACGAGGAAACTGGGTTGGGTAAAAAAGGGGTAATTTCGATAAAGGAAAATTAAAATGAAAAGGAAAATAATATGAAGACCACATAGTTATGGATATAACCGTGATGTGATTTTGATGACACATGGGTAAAACTCCGTGCTTCTATCGCAATAAAACACTTGCATAAAACTCATGCTGCTACCACACTATAACGTTACACAAAAATTAGTTCAAAATACTCGTGATGTTATTGGTATCAAGCATTTTATCATATGCATTGAATTGATCTTTCTTTCTTTTACAATAATAAGAAATAGGAGAGTTTATAAATATTTTTTTTGTATGTTTATAGCAATTGGTATAGGAGTTTTGATATTTAGTATAAAAAAGTTAAACAAAAAGGGCGAGAAATGTTTCATAAATATGTTTGCTAAAACTTTCTTTTTGTGTTTATTTGCTCATGCCTTTTTACTATGAAAAAAGAGGCAGAAAATCCTTTAACCATAATTCAAAATTGGTTTCAAGCCCAAATAAAACAAATCCCTAAGGAAAAATAATCCTAAGATAAAGCCCACCAAAGCCCAATATGAAATTTTGATTAAAATGTTAAAATAAGTTTAAATTAAAATGTGCAACTAGGCTGAAAAATCAATCGAAAATCAT
>NW_019167984.1:0-44576 GCF_002303985.1 Durio zibethinus | reverse complement strand
TTAAATATTATCCTTTAATTATAAAATTATAAACTTGTATAATGAACATTTAAATGACAAACAATATTAAATAATTATTTAATATATGCTCTAGACAATTTTTAATTTAATAATTATATAAAATTATTAATATTAATATATATTTAACTATTTAAATCTCGATTTATATAATGATCAGAACTCTGTTTTATTATATAAGCAATTACTTGTATATTAGTAATAATCGATATTAATAAGCAATTTTATAATATATCAATTTATATATTAATAATTTAGATAATTATTCTATTTTTAAAATTATTATTATTATTTGAAATAAAATAATATTACCTTTTAAACTTGTTCGATAAAAAAATTTATGTTTTTAAACTTTTTCTTATTAATTTTGGAAATATTAAGAAATTAGTATTATTTTATTCTAGATAAGTTTTTATAAATTCTTTTATGTCAAAACAAAAGGTCATAACGATTTTAAATAATAATTATTCAAATAGTCATACACTATTTGAAGTTGTCTATATTTAATCAATTTTATGTTATAAATTTAATAATTAATATTTTAACATATTATATTAAAATACCTGTTATGAAAAAAAATTATAATATATTAAACTAATTATCGAACTAGTAATATTATGTTACTCATAAAATATTTAATTACTTATTAATAAATTATAATTTATTCTATTATTTATTCAATCCATGACTAATAAATAACTAATATTAATGTTCAAATAGTCATAATTATTTTAACTGATCCCGATAAAATATTCATTTTTTAATATTGTCTAATTGTATGATAATTCAAATAATTGGCATATAATAAGTAGGATTATTTGTCATTAATTATAATCCTTATTAATTATAATTAATTATTAATATTTATTAATTATAATAGAAAATTAATATATGTTAAATTTTAATTGGATTATTAAATATATTA
This sequence comes from Durio zibethinus, assembly GCF_002303985.1. The sequence continues at coordinate 43,633 of NW_019167984.1, read as the reverse complement.
ATAATATTAATAATGTTGTTAATTATCTAAACTTCTATGAACTAAAATAATTGTTTTATGACAAATCAAAAGGTTATAATAATTTTAAATAGACAATTGTTCAAATAGTGATAACTGTTTGAACTTGTTTGCTAAATAGATTTATTTTTTTAAATCTCTTTCTTATTAATTTATTTTAAATAAGCTTGTATGAACTGAAACAATTGTTTTATGACTAAACGAAAGGTTAGAACGATTTCAAGTAAATAATTGTTCTAATAGTCTTAATTATTTAAACTGAATTTGGTAAAACAAATTATTTTTTAAATCTTTTGCTTATTAATTTTTGAAATATTATTAAATTAGTATTATTCTAATCAAAATAAGCTTGTATGTACAAAATAATTGCTTTACGACAAAAGAAAAGGTTATAACGATTTGAAATAGATAATTGTTCATATAACCTTAACTATTTGAATTGGTTTAACAATTAGAATTTATTTTTAATTTTTTGGTATTAAGTTTCAAAATATTATTAAATTAATATTATTTTTTCCAAATAAAATAGTATGAACAAAACCAATTGTTTGATGACAAAATAAAAGGTCATAACAATTTGAAATAGATAATTATTCTTTTTAAATCTCTTACTGATTAATTTTCTAAATATTAATAAATAAGTATTATTTTATTTTGAACAAACTTATATTAATAAAAACAATTGTTTTATGACAAAACAAAAAGTAATAATGATTTGAAATAGATAATTGCTTAAATAGTTATAATAACTTAAACTGGTTTGGTAAATAGAAATATTTTCTAAATCTCTTATAAATTTTTTAAATATTAATAAATTAATTTTATTCTATTTCGAATACGCTTGTATGAGCTAAAATAATTATTTTATGACAAAACAAAAGGTCATAACAAATTGAAATAAATAATTGTTCATATAGTATTAACTATTTGAACAAAAAGTCATAACAATTTGAAATAAATAAATGTTAATAAATTAATATTATTTTATTTTGAATAAGCTTTTATCAACTAAAACAACTATTATATAGCTAAACAAAAGGTCAAAACGATTTAAAATTGATAATTATTCTAATAGTCTTAGCTATTTGAACTAGTTCGGCAAACACATTTATATTTTAAATCTCTTGTTAATTTTTGGGATATTATTAAATTAGTATTATTTTTGTCCGAATAAGCTTGGATGGTTAGAAAGAATTGTTTTATGAGAAAAGAAAGATCATAATGATTTGAGATTGATATTTGTTTAAATAATCATAACTATTTGAACTAATTTGGAAAACAGTTTGAAATCTCTTGCTTACTAATTTTCTAAATATTGATAAAGTAGTATTATTTTATTTCGAATAAATCTTTATGAACTAAAACAATTGCTTTATGACAAAATAAAAGGTCATAACAACTTTAAATAGTTAGAATGATTGTTCAAATAGTTAAATCTATTTGAACTTGTTTGGTAAATAAATTTGTTTTAAATCTCTTGCTCATTAATTTTTTGAATGTTAATAAATTAGTATTATTTTATTCTGGATAGACTTGTATTAATCGAAATAAGTGTTTTATGACTAAACAAAATGTCAGAACAATTTGAAATAGATAATTGTTCTAATAGTCTTAACTATTTGAACTGCTTCGACAAACATATTTATTTTTTAAATCTCTTATTATTTTTTGGAATTTTATTAAATTAGTGTTATTTTAATTCAAATAAGCTTTAATGAGAAAAAAACAATTGTTCTATGACAAAATAAAGATCATAATGATTTGAGATAGATAATTATTCAAATAGTCATAATTATTTAAACTATTTCAGAAAACGGATTTAGTTTTTAAATCTCTTGTTAATTTTCAAGATATTGATAGATTAGTATTATTTTATTTTGAATAATTTTACATGAATAGTAACAATTATTTTATGACAAAACAAAAGGTCATAACAATTTAAAGAAGATAATTGTTCAAATGGATATGACTATTTAAACTTGTTTGATAAACATATTTGCTTTTTAAATCCCTTATCTATTAATTTTTAGAATATTTCCAAATAAACTTGTATGAATAGAAACAATTATTTTATAATAAAACAAAAGATCATAACTGTTTGAAATAACTAATTGTTCAAATTGTCATAACTATTTGAACTTGCTTAGTAAATAGATTTATTTTTTAAATATTTTCTTACTAATTTTTGGAAATGAATGAACTAGTATTATTTTATTTTGAATACGGTTGAATGAACAGAAACAATTGGTTTATAACAAAACAAAATATCATAACTATTTGAAATAGATAATTGCTTAAATAGATTTATTTTAAAAATTAATAAATTTATATTATTTTATTTGGAATAAGCTTGTATGAATTGAAACAATTATTTTACAACAAAACAAAATGTCATAATGATTTGAAATGGAAAATTGTTCAAATAGTCATAACTATTTGAATTTGTTCGATAAATAGATTTATTTTTTAAATCTCTTACTCATTAATTTTTGAAATATTAATAAATTAGTATTATTTTATTTCAAATAAACCTATATGAACTGATACTTATGATGAAACAAAAGGTCATAACGATTTGAAATAGATAATTATTCAAATGGTTATGACTGTTTAAACTTATTCAGTAAACATATTTATTTTTAAATTTTTTAACTTATTAATTGTCGAAATATTAATAAATTAATATTAGTTTAAACTAAATAAGCTTTTATGACAAAAAAAGTCATAACGATTTGAAATAAATAACTATTTAAATAGTCATAATGATTAGAACTTATTTGGTAATCAAAGTTATTTTGTAAATCTTTACTTATTAATTGTCTGAATATTAATAAATTTTTATTATTTTAATTGAAATAAGCTTGTATGAATAGAAAAAATTATTTTATGACAAAACAAAAGGTTATAGCGATTTGATATAGGTAATTGTTGAAATAGTCATAACTATTTGAACTTATTTGATAAACAGATTCAGTTTTTAGATCTCTTACTTATTAATTTTTGGAATATTAATAAATTAAAATTATGTTATTCCTAGTAAGCTTGTACGAACAAAAATAATTTTTTTGTGACAAAATAAAGGGTTATAACAATTTAAAATAGATAATTATTCAAATAGTCATAACTATTTGCACTGGTCAGGCCAACCAATTCATTTTTTAAATCCATTACACATTAATTTTTAGAATATTAATAAATTAGCATTATTTTATTCTAAATAAGACTATATCAATAGAAACAATTATTTTATGACAAAACAGATGGTCATAATGATTTGAAATGAATAACTTTTCAAATTGTTATAACTAATTGAACTAGTTGGGTAAATAGATTTATTTTTCAAATCTCTTATTGATTTTCAAAATATTAATCAATTAATACTATTATATTCTAAACAAACTTATATGAACAAAACATTTGTTTTACGACAAAACAAAAGGTCATAACGATTTGAAATAAATAATTATTCATATATTTATAACTATTTAAAGCTAGATCGATAAACATATTTAGTTTTTAAATACCTTATTAATTTTTGAAATATCAATAAATTAGTATTATTTTATTATGAATAATTTTGTATGAACAAAAACAATTATTTTACGACAAAACAAAATGTCATAACAATTTGAAATAGATAATAGTTCAAATAGACATAAGTATTTGAACCTGTTTAGTAAATTTTCATCTCATTAATTTTATAATATTAATAAATTAGTATTATTTTATTCTAAATAAAATTGTATGAATAGAAACAATTATTTTATGACCAAACAAAATATCATAACAATTTGAAATAAATAATTGTTCAAATAGTCATAACTATTTGAACTCACTCGTTAAACATATTTATTTTTTAAATCTTTTACTTATTAATTTTTGGAATAAATAAATTAGTATTATTTTATTCCAAATAAGATTATATGAACATAAACAATTAGTTTATGACAAAACAAAAGGTCATAACGATTTGAAATAGATAATTATTCATATAGTTATAACTATTTGAACATGTTCAGAAAACATATTTATTTTTAAAATTTTTAATTTTTAATTTCTAGAATATTAATAAATTTATATTATTTTATTCGAAATAAGCTTGCATGATTAGAATCAATTATTTTATGACAAAACAAAAGGTCATAATGTTTTGAAATAGATAATTGTTCAGATAATCATAACAAAAGATTCTTTTTTGTGATATATTCTTTTTTTAATTCTCATTCTCATTTATTCTTGGAATATTAATAAATTTGAACAATATAACTTATTGTGTTTGATTTCTCTATAAATCATATACTTAAATTAATAAATTATATAATAATAATTAATATTATATTAAAATAATTAATATTTAATAATTGTATATAATATATTAGTAAAAATATATATACTATTATTTATTTAAATAATTAATAATTGAAATATTAATAAAGTAATATTATTTTATTTTGGATAAGCTTTTATGAACTAAAACAATTGTTTTATGATAAAACAAATAAACTATTTTAATTATAATAAAATAATTTTATTAAAAATATTGTAAATGATATTAAAAAGGAATAATAGATATTTAATTATCTATATGAATCCAATAGATTCATTACTTTTATATATTTGATTATATATATTATTGGAAGATTCATTATAATAAATAAATTCAGTTAACATAACTTATATAATTAATATAAGTTATTATTAATTTATAATCAAATTATAATACAAGTTAATAATAAAATAATTGATATAATCTTTTATATTATTAAATTAATACTAATTTAGGGTTTTAATAATAAATATATTATTATATATAATTTATAAAATATAAACATTAAATTTTAAATATTTAATTAGTATTATATTAATTTTTATAATATTTTTAACTATTTTTATTAATATTTAATCTTAAAATGATTAAGATGTAATAAAAGAATTTATAATTATTATAACAAGTATTTTTGTTAATAACAATTGTGTCTCTATATTATTATTTATTAATCATTTTATAAATTTAATTAATAATAAATAATCATTAATATATTATAATTTAAATTTATATTAATAATTATAATATAAATTATAATTACAAAATATCCATAAATTAAATTAAATTTTTAATTATAATTTAATTTTATCTATTAAATAAAATAATTCAAGTTTTGGTGGGTTACAAAGAAAGTGAATTATAATTAAATTTCATATAGAAAACCATTTTTATCCAAAATTACAAATAACGCATAATTAATTAGTACAAATTTTGTGAGCATTGTGGGGGTGCTAATCCTTCCTCACACATAACTAACTTCGTTAATAAATAATAGCTTACAATAAAATGAATAATAATATCATTATCAATAATATAATTATTAAAATATAATATATAGTATTTTTCTTGCTTTATTAACAAATTATTAATTTATTATTATAAACAATCTTAATAATTATTTAATAATATAAATAAATTAATATTATAATATATAATATTATATAATATAATAATTGTCATAATTTATTATTAATTATAAATTTAATAATTTAAATAAAATAAATTATTTTATAATTATTTATTAAAATTTTAAATAGTTAAATTAACTAATAAGATGATAGGGAATGCGACAAAATATAAACTATACAATATTATCACTATTTAAAAATTAGTAATTATAATTACTAATACTTATTGTATTATAATATAAAGTTATTATAGCTATATTTTATATATTTACATTATTAATTATTTTTTGTAAAATCATTTTAAAAACAAATTACTATTATTTAAATTATAAGTAGATTTAATAATTAATAATTGTCTATTCATATTATTTATTAGATAATTAATCAAATATGATTAATAAACATATATTCATTAAAATATATAATATAATTATAAATAATACTAATTTTTTCTATTATTATTATCAAGTTATTTATTATTTAATTATATATATAATAATTATCATTAATTTTAAAATATAATTATTTATTTATTTATGACCTCTTTAACTTATAGCTTAATTATTATTTTAATAAATAAATAAATATAATAAGTTCAATTAATATTTTTATAATAATATAAATATAATTAATAAGCTAATATTTTATATATTATATTTATATATATTATTATATATATTTAATTGAAATATAATAATTAATTATAAAATAATACTAATCTAATAATATTCTGAAAATTAATTACTAAGAGAATTAAAAATAAATTTGTTATTTTTAATAATGAATTAGTATTAATAAATCTAATAATGAATTTCATATGTTAGTTTTATGTCATAATGTTTTGAAATAGATAGTTGTTCAAATAAAGAGTAAAACCTTTGTTTATCATAAAACAATTAAAAATAACAATGACTATAGTAGCGTGCCATTATGATAACTATTTAAATAAGCTTGCATGAATTTAAATGTTATTTCAAGATTGGAAATTTAATTATTTAAAGATTAATTTATTATATTTAAGGAACCCTGTTATGATAGTTAAATGCATCGATTGCTTAGATTCATAAATAGACTTGAGGGCAAAGAACAATGTAGAATATGAATAAGTACTTTAATTTAATTATTTATTTTAAATTCTTTTATTTTAAATTTATTATTCTATATAAATTTTATAATTATGTAGAATAATTATATATTGTTGGATTATGGGGTCCAGCAATCTCTCTTAGGGACTCGGTATGTCGATTCATCTAGGTGAGGTATCCCATGGTGGATTAGATTTCGGTGTAGACAACCCAACCTGCTGAGGCCTAATGGGTGAGGTATCCCATGAACGCTTTGCGAAGCCCCTTATGTCCACATGTCGCTTAGTACGGGGCTCTGCGCTACCAAAAAAGAATAAGGAAATAAAGTTGTGCCTTCACTATTAGCTAATGCTTTTGGTGTAGTGGTAAGCACTGGATCTTGAATGCCTTCATTGATTGAGATCATTGAGATGGCATGTACCAAATTATGCCTAAATGCTTGCATAGTTTTTTAATTAGGTATATTGCTTATGCATTTGCATATGCTTGTGTAATTTGATTGAAATATATGATTGAATACTTGCATATGTTTAAATTAAGTACTTTGCTATGCATTGAAATAATTTGAAATATATTTGAATAATTATACTTTTATTATTTCTTTGCTATAGCTTATGTGCTCATCATGTTTGGAAAATGCTTGAATAATTTTTGTTATGACATGATGATAATTGAACCTCATTGCTCATTAGTACTTATGATTTATTATATACATATGAGCTTTTGGTTCTTATTTAGATAGGATAGCTTATGAAAGATTACTATTTATACATGTATTGAATGAATCTTTCATATACTTAAAGTATGTTTGTTCTATGAAAGTTGTTGAATAAAATTACTAACAATTAGTAATAATTGATATCAAAATTGCTAAAGATTTTTTTTTTCATAGATGCTTATTTATGTGCCTATCCTTGATATAGCTTGTACCTCTCATGCAAAATTATGTGTGCCTTATATTGATTAATCCTTATTTTGAAATTGAGGAGAAATCTTAGAATACAATTTTGTTTGATTTGTTTAGTGATACCAATTGGTATGAGCTTGTATGCATGTGCTTGAATTTATGCTTAATTACTATTGATCTTTTAGGTTCTAAGCACATCTTATGATAGCATGATTTATGAGGAGATTGCATATCATTCATTATCCTTTGCTCATAAATTTCATGTAGTACATTTGATGACTTGTGCTAAAATGCTAAATTTTGGATACACTTATACTTTTGTGCTTGAATACATGTATGTGAACTTCATTATGCATATTATACTTGATTACATGTATTCAAAATACTCTTGATATTATTGGTATCAAGCATTTTGTCCCATGCCTTGAATTGATCTCTCTTTCTTTTGAAATGACAAAAAGAGGGAAAAAGTTTAGAGATATTTCTTCTTGTATGCTTATAGCAATTGATATAGGAGCTTAAACATTTGGTATTAAGAACATAAACAAAAGGGAGGAGAAATGTTTCATGAATATATTTGTTAATGATGCCTCTTTGTGTTTATTTTCTTATTAATATGCTCATGCCTTTTTGCTATGACAAAAAGAGGGAGAAATATCATATCGACAAATTTGCTTGTGCTTGACATGCATATGTTTGATTGTGCTTATTTGATATATGTGCTCTAACATATGTTTGGTGAGTTTTGTTGGATTAGGATGCATAAATTAAGGGGGAGTTTTCCAAAATGTCTTTCAAAATCTTAAATGTTTCAAAGAAAGTTTTTCATCAAGCAAATTTATCTTTAAGTTTTGTCATATCAAAAAGGGAAAGATTGTTAGCGTTGAATTGATCCTTATTTTGAAATGACAAAACATTAAAGATAAATAAACTTGATCAAAATTTTGAAAAAGATTTATTTAGTACATGTTCTTAAGTTTTATATTTTGGTACTAAATAAATAATATAATTTTCAAAGTTTAAACAAACCTTTCTTGGTTTCATATTTCTCAAACCAAATCTATCTTTAAAGATTATTTATTTGAGCTTAAATGAATGTCCAATTTTTGTTTTTAAAGTGAATTTATTTATTTTGGACTTAATACAATTTTGATAATATTGGTTTTGAGAAAAAGATTAACTTAAGAAAGCTGTTTTACAAGAACAAAGTTTTTCAACATTGAACTTATTTTATTTTTTTGTATTAATTGACAAAGTTTTAATATTTGAATTTTATATGGTTGGAAAGCTCTTTGAGTCTACTTTATAATGGATTAAACAAAATCAAATCCAAATTTTCCAAGAAAAGATTTTGAATTTTTACTAGACACTCTATAGTTGTCAAAAAAATTGCATAAGGGGTAATTTTGAAAATTCACTATAACTAGTACTCAATGAATTAGGTAATAAATTTTATATGGATAGAAATCCCTTTAAGTCTAGTTTCTAAATCTTCAAAAGGTTTATGATTTGGATTTATATAATTCAAGATATGATCAAATTAATGAGTAGAGTACAAAATAGGAAATAACCACCCAACCACTGACAAGATCTATACCCTCATGGAAAGGATCGATTGGGTCATGATTTTCAAAGGCAAATTGGTTCAAAACATGAACCAATCAATCCCGTCATGGAAGGGATCGATCGAGTCTAGGCAAATACATCTTCAACAGCTATTTCCTTAATTTCTCTATAAATTGAGCATTCCAACACACCAAGAAGATTGATGAAGCAAGTGCTAACAAGTTATATTTTCATTTTCTTTTAGAATCAAGAGTTTTTAGAGCTTAAATTCAATATCCTTTGTAATTCTTGTATCCAAAATATTGTTGTGTTTCATTCATCATTTTCTTTGTACTTCATTAGGCAAACACTCAACCTTGAGAGGTATTTTAGTTTGTAAAAATTATTTGGTTATCTTTTAAGCAAGAGGTGAGGTATCCTTTTGATATTGTAAGGGTAGAGGTTGCTATCTAAGCCTTGAGAAAAAGATAGAGATTTAGTAGAAGATAGGTTTGTATCTTGTAAGAGTTTTTCTTCAATAGTGGATTGAAGCCTTAGTGTGGACAACCAAGAAGAAAGGACGTAGGTGCCTTGTAGAGAAGGACCGAACCTTTATAAATCATTGTGTTTGATTTCTTTATCCCTATCTCCTTACAATTCATTATTGTTTATATTTGATTTTAGGTTCATTAATTATTATTGTTTGCATTATATTTTCATCAAAAGTGCTTATTGTTTTAATTTTTATTCAATTATATTGAAATCATTTGTTTGTGAAGAATTTGGAGAGATCCAATTCACCCCCCTCTTGGATCACCATCTCACCTAAAAAGCTAACATATATTTATTTGAAATTATATATAATTGAATTATTTTATTATATATTTAATAAATTTTGATTATCATTTTTTTTCATTTTATATTATCTTAAGTTAAAAATACTGTAGTTTTAATATGAATAAATTATTGTATATCACATAATTAATATATTATATGACAATTATAAAATATATAATTTATATAAATTATATAATAAATTGTATATATTCTAATAAATTAGAAATATTATATAACTTATATATTAATATTAATAATTATTCTAATTATTTTATCATTTTTGTACCGTATTTTAATTTGTGACTATTATCACAAATTATAAATTAATATAATAGTTAACACATTAATTAACCTTTTATTTATAATGAGGATATAAAACAATAATTGTATCATTATAATTTATAATAATTATTCTTATAAATTAAATTATAAGTTATAATTTATAACTATATTAATAATCATATTAGTAAAGATTTGTTATAATTTTTAAATAACAATTTTTAAATCCCTTTTTTAAAGTATAATTAAAATCGATGAGCCTTTATTTGTCAAAGTTATTGTGCCTCTATTTAGAAGAGCATTTATTTTTCAAAGTTGTGGTGCCTCTGTTTAGATGAGCCTTTTATTTTTCAAAGTCGTTGAGCCTCTATTTAGAGGAGCCTTTTATTTATTTTTTCAAAGTTGTTGAACCTCTGCTTAGAGGAGTTTTGTGTCATTTAGCCAGTTTGAGTGTCTGATTAAAAAAACAAAAATGAACCTATTGGGACGATTATTGAATGTGAGGGGTGTCTACGTCTTTACACAATTCTTGTTGCACAGGAAATGTGCAAAGAGGGGCAGTTGCAGATCGAGGTGTTTATTGTTAATAATGAAAAAAAATGAAAAATTAGAAAAATTCTAGGTGGTTGGATTTGTTTTGGATTGTTTCTATGAGGCTATTAAAGTGGGGATAAACTCAGAATTAAAGATTGGAAGAAATCAAAACTCTTTTCTTGTTTAGGGTTCTTAAAATATAATATTTTAATGTTATAATTAATGTTAATATATATAATTATTTGTATAATTAATATATTAAAATTATATAATAAATTGATTTGAAATATTAAATAATATTTGATATATTAATGTTAATTATAATTTTATAAATGAAATTACATAATATTAACTATTTATTTATAATATATTAATAATAATTAGAAATCAATTAATACTTAATTTAATTAAGTTATTTATTATTTTAAATATTATTATTTATAATAATATTAATTCATATTAATATAATAATTTAATATAACTATAAGTAAATTAACAATTATAACTTAATAAATAATATTATAAATTGCTTATTAATAATAATAAATATAATAAATATATTTATTAATATAGAAATTATTAAATTATTGTAATATAATAACAATATTATATTACTAATATTATAAATAAAGTAACTTTATATAATTATATAAATTTTATATTAAATTAATATTATACTTTAATTATAAAACTTGTATAATGAACACTTAAATGACAGACAATATTAAATGATTATTATAATATATGCTCTAGACAATTTTTAATATTAATATAACATTTAACTATTTAAATCCCGGTTTATATAATAATTAGAACTCTGTTTATTATATAAGCAATTATTTGTATATTAGTAATAATTGATATTAACAAGCAATTTTATAATATATCAATTTATATATTAATAATTTAGATAATTATTCTATTTTAAAATTATTATTATTATTTGAAATAAAATAATATTACCTTTTTAAATTTGTTATAATTATAATATTGATAATAATATTGATTAAAAATGATATTAATCTATAACATAGATTAACATAATTAACTTATACAAATAATTGTATATAAATACAACTATTAATATATTATTAAATATAATAATATTATATTTTAATATAATTGTATAATAACTATTAATTAATAATTTAATTAATATAATTACATTTATATACTTTTGTATAGTTAATAAATGAATTAACTTAAATTAATTACAAGTTTGTTATATCAATTTATACAATTAACAATTATTGTTCTATAGTAATTATAATACTTATAATTATTAATTATTATAAAATTAGTTACTATTTAAATTATTAATATTATAATCTCTATATTAACTAATAATTATACTATAATTATTATTATTACATTATAATTCAGAATAGTAATTATTATAAGATATTAGTAATTAATTTAGTAATAATTATAAACAATTATTAAATTTATATTATTAATTATTAATAATATATTGTATAATTATTAATATATTATGCTATTATTGATTGCAATTATTTTAAATAATTTATTAATTATTAAATCTATTTAATAGATTCTATATTTATATAATATTTTTTTTTCGCTTTCTGATTAAAAATAGATAATAGCTATATCAATATTATATCTATTAAAATTTTGTTACTAAATTTATTGTTTAATTTTTACTATTTAAGTAATTGATTTAAAAATTAAATATGTTTATTTATTAATTTGATTAAATAAATAGCTATTCAAATAATTTAATTATTTTGATTTGTCATAAAACAATTATTTCAGTTTATACAAGCCTAGACGAAATAAAATAATACTAGTTTATTAATATTTTTTAAATTAATAAGAAATTAAAAAAATAATTTATTTATTTAATTAATCAAAATTATTCATGATTTAAATAAAATAAACATTAAATACATATATAATTAATATTAAATTAGAATAATCAATTAAGTCATGATATTAAAATTAATATTTAATATTGATTTATAATATTCATATATTCTAACTATATCAAATAATTAATAGTGAAATGGGGAACCTTTATTATTAATTTAAATTAGATAATTGAAATATAATTAATTATATATTAAATATTAAATTAAAATAATTTGTATTCATTAATTATAATATATTTATAAGTATAATTATTTAATTCTCAAAGTATATTAATAATTAATATATAAAGTAAACAATTATAGTATATAATAATATACTTAATTATAATTAAATAACTATTAGTAATATTTTATAATTATATTTATAAACTATTAATTTTATTATCAATAATTATTTAACAATTAATATATTTAATATTAATATAATTAATATTATATTTTTTAATATAATAATTTTAAATAATCAATAAAATATCTTATATTTAATTATTAATAACCTTTAATTATAATTGATTTACTTAAAGTATTATTTAATTATTAAATCATAATTAATTCAATTAAATTAAATATTTAATAATAAAATTTTCTTATTATTATTATGCTATTAATTAATTATCCTAATTCTTATTAATTAACTATATATATTAATAAATTTATTAATATAAATTATTAAATAATTAATTATTAAATAATTTAAATAAATTATTAATAAATATAATTTATTATTATATATATTGACATTATATTTAATTTTGTTAAAATAATTAATTAATTATTTTTATATTGATAATTTATTTATAGGATAATAATATATTTATTTATTTTTCTGCAATTTTTATAATTATTATAAATATTAGTTTATTAATAAATATAATATAATATTATTATCAATTAAATATTTTAATTAATTAATATTTAAATAATTAATATTACTAATAATTATAATTATAATAATTATTAATTATTTTATATAAATAATTAATATTGATAATATAAATTAGTATTTATATTATTTAAATATGAACAATAATTATATGTTATCTATAATTATAATTTAAAATTAATAAATAGTTATGACTATTTTATCGTTAATTAATAATTTTCAAAACAATTAGTTAAATTATTTTAAATAAATAAAATAATATAGAATTTTATTATTATATATGTTACATTAATCTAATTCATTTTAAATTAATAAATTAAATTAATTATTTAGTTTATATTAATATATAAGGTTAAATTAATTATTACAATTAATAATTAATTATATTATTTAAAATATGATAGTTAATTATTTTTATTATATATTTTTGATTGTGATATATAGTTATTAATTATTAATAAATTAATAATTAATAAATAGATAAATCATTTTAATAATTTAATATTAAAATTAAAATTATTTAATTTAATTATATTTTATAAATTAATGATAAACAAATTAAATTAGTTAAATAATAATTTTTATTAATTAATAAATAACTTAATATTAATAATAACTAAATTGATAATATTAATTATTACAAAATTATTTATATTATTAAGTAATATTACTTAATAAAATTTAATGTTTTATGATAAAACAAAAATCATAACAATTGGAGATAGATAATTGTTCAAATAGTCATAACTATTTGAACTGGTTCGATAAAAATATTTAGATTTTAAATCTCTTATTAATTTTTAAAATAGTAATAAAATAGTATTATTTTATTCTAAATAATTTTGTATGAATAGAACCAATTGTTTTATGACAAAACAAAAGGTTGTAATGTTTTGAAATAGATAATTATTAAGATAGTCATAACTATTTGAACTTATTCGATAAACATATTTATTTTTTTAATTATCTTACTTTTTAATTTTTGAAATATTAATAAATTAGTATTATTTTATTTCAAATAAGCTAACATGAATTGAAACAATTGTTTTATTACAAAACAAAATATTACAATGATTTGAAGTAGATAATTATTCAAATAGTCATGACTATTTGAACTTGTTTGGTAAACTTATTTTTTTGAGATCTTTTACTTATTAATTATTGAAATATTAATAAATCAATATTATTTTAATCCGAATAAGCTCGTATGGACAAAAACAATTTGTTTTATGACAAAACAAAAAAGTCATAAGAAATTGAAATAAATAATTATTCAGATAGTCAAAACGATTTGAATTTGTTCGATAAATAGATTTATTTTTTAAATCTTTTACTTATTAATTGTCTTATTAATAACTATTTATAAATTATTTTTATAAGTATAACTAAAAATTAAATAATTAATATAATTAATATAATATCAAACAAGTTTAATATAATAGATTTAATTTATTTGATACATAAATATTATTACTTTCGTATCTTAACAATATTATCAATTATTGTATATTTATCAAATATATTATTAAATTATTCTAAATAATATTAATTATTAGTAATTAACTTGTTCTAATAATAAATATAAACTTAATCCTTTTGTAATATTATAATTATAATAGATTAGAATAATATAGTATTAAATTAGTAATATTTGATAATCATATTATCAAATAATTAATTTATTTAAATAGATAATTAATAGAAAAATAATAAATGTTTATTACTTAAATTTTAAATTAATTTTACTAATTATATAGTACCTATATATTATTTGAAATAAATAATATATAATTGTTGTTTATAATAGTAAACATTATTTAAAATAGTTAATAATATTTTGAAAATTATTTTTTATTTAATTTACATATTATTATAATTAATTTAACTAATAAATTAGATATATTATACTATATTTATAATAAAGATTAAATATTATAATTAAATTTAAATTAATATTTATTAAATATTATTATTATATTTTATTATTATCCCAATAATAATTTTAATATTCATTAATTTAGAGTTATATTAATGAAATATTAGTAATAATAATTATATAGTACTAATATAATAATATTATATGTTTATAATTATAATTAATATCATAAATTAAAATAATTTAAAATTGATAATAAATAAAATTGCTTATAAGCATTTATTATTTCTATTTCTAATTTTTTAACACTAAATAATATTGCATATTATTTTATTATTTGTAAATAAAAATTTATTTCATAATTTTTGTTATTTTATATTTTGTATATAAATATTTGAATTGTATATAATTAATTAATAAATATTAATAAATATATTTATTCATTACAAATAAAAATATTTGTAATAATTAATATTATTATATAATAAGTATATATATTTTAATTATAATTTAAATAAATAAATAATTTAATATAGTTTTGTTATTTAATTTATACTTTAAATATATTAATTAAACAGTTAATAATTAATTTTACTTTAAATATATTGTTTAAGATTAATATTTTATAAATATATATTAATTATTATATATTATAATTATACAATATTTGTATAATAAAATTATTTTTATATAGTTATTTGTATAACTATTAAATACTAATAGTTAATTAAATAAATACTTAATTTATTTAATATATTAAATAAATTCTTATTAATTATTTAATATTATTAATGATCTAAATATTAGTTTGATAAATTATACATAACTATTATTCAATTGTTTAATAAAATTAATATTATTATATAATTAAATTAATAATATATTTATATAATATTGACTATATTATAATAGATATTTAATTTATAATAATATTATATAATATCCTAATAATATTAATCATTATGTTAATAATATTAAGTAATTATTAATATTAATTAAATTATAAATTAAGTACTTTTAATTAAATATTAATTACTATAAGCTAATTGAACATCTAAATATTAGTTATTTAATAATTATCAATTATATAAATAAATTATCCAAATATTATAATAATTATAATAATATTAGTTATAAAACATTCAAATAGTTTTTAATAATCTCTTTAATAATAATTAATTTAAAAATTATTCTAATTTATTAAGCTAATAGTTAATTTATTTATATTACTTATTAATAATAAATATTAATTATTTATTATAAATTTTAATTTATCATAAATATTAATAATTAATATTAATATTTAATTCAATTAATATAATATAATATAAGTTTAAATTATTAAACAAAAATAATTAATATTTTTATAATATTAATAACTTTATTAATAATTTCTATTATAATTATTAATAAAGTTTATCCAAAATAAAATAACTATTTTATTATAATATTATAATTATCTTAATTATTATTAATATTTATTTTAATATTAAATATAAATTAAGTTATATTATTTAATAATATAAATAATTATTATATTTATTTATCTATTAATATTAATTATTTTAATTAATAATATTAATTAATAATTATAATATTAATAATTATTAAACATATATTGTTAATAATTATTTAATTTATTGTAAAACTAAACCTATTATTTATAATATAATAAATTTATATTCATATATTTATATTATTATTAGGAATAATTAATTATTATATCAATTATTTTAATAATTAATATAATAATTAAATTAAATTATTATATAATTTATTGCTTATAATTATAAAATAATAAAATTAATATATCAATTATATATGATAAGATTATAATATTTATTTAAATAATAAATAATTATAAATAAGGTATATTAATTTATAAAATAATAACAATAACATAATTATAAGTTACTAATATTATAATATTTTTAATTAATTTAATAATATTTATAATATATTAATATTTATACTAAATAAATAAATTATAATGTAATTTAATACTATAAATTAATAATAATTTCATATTTCTGTTCATAGAAGCTTATTTGAAATAAAATAATACTAATCTAATAATATTTTGAAAATCAATAACTAAGAGAATTAGAAATAAATTTGTTTATCGAACCAGTTTAAATATTTAAGACTATAATAACAATTATCTATTTTAAAACGTTCTGAGTTTTTGTTTTATCATAAAAAAATTCAATTTATATTAGCTTATTCGAAATAAAATAAAATGTATTTATTAATATTTCAAAAATTAATAAGTAAGAGATTTAAAAAAATAATTCTGTTTACCTAACCAATTCAAATAATTATGACTATTTGAATAATTATGTATTTTAAATCACTATGACCTTTGGTTTTGTCATAAGACAAATGTTTTTGTTCATATAAGTTTGTTTGGAATAAAGTAATACTAATCTATTAATATTTTGAAAATTATTAAGAGATTTAAAAAATAAATCTATTTAACAAATTATTTATTTCAAATCGTTATGACTTTTTGTTCTACTATAAAATAATTGATTCAATAATTATTATAAAATATAATAATGTAATAAATTCTAAAAATAATAACTAAGTAAGTTTATTATTTAATATAATATTATTCTAATTTATATTAATAATTATTATGAATTAAATAAATAAATAATTATTATTATAAATATCTATAATTATAATAAAGGAATAGAATTCTTAATAGTATAATTATTAATTAACTAATTCCAAATAAGCTTTACTTGTTTATATAAAAATTGAAAAATTAATTATAATTTTTGTTATTAAACATAATATTAATATAATTAGGTAAATAATGTATTTATTTTTAATAATTTAATAATATTGCATAATATATTATAATTATAATTATATTATTAATATTAATATATAGTATTATTATTAATGACTATAATAATAATTAATATTTGAATTATATGAAGGAAATCATATAGTATAATATTGACTTGTTAATATTATATAATTTTAAATTATAATTATATATTATACTATATTATAAATGAAGTTACTATTTATCAATTAACAATTTACTATAATATTTTTAATATTAATTATAACTAATTATAATACTAATTAACATTAGTATAATATTAATTATTATAATACTTATATTATATCTATATAATAATAAAATAATTAATATTTTAAATAACTAATTTTATAATTTTATATAATATTAATAATAAATTAGTATTATTTAATATTACTAAAAGTTTATTATTTAACTTAATTAGTATAACTAATAATATTAATAATTATATATATAATAATATTTATTATAAATTTAATATTTAATAGTTATATAAATATTAATTATAATATTTATATATATCATTATATATATAACGATAATTGACCAATTAAACCAAATTTAATTAGAATCTAAATATTAGATTAAATAATAATTCAATTAAAATTTACAATAAGATATTTATTAATTATTTATTGTAATAAATTTAGATTAATTAATTAAGTTTAACCTATTAAGTAATTGAATTTAAAGTATAATCACGATTGTTTTGTGATTAATACGTAGTAATATATACATAGGCTATTATATAATTTTGCTTATATTATAAACTATTATAATGTATCTATAATATTAATATTATTATATATTTATTAATAATTAATAATTGGTTTGAATAATTATTCTGTATGAACAGAATTAATATTAATTTAGTATATACAACATATACTTATATGTGAATTTTAATATTTAATATAATCAATTAATAAATTTATTAACTAATTTATACAATTATATAAAATATTGTATATAATTAACTGTTTATTAAAATATATCAAAATATTAAATTAGTATTTGTTATAATTTTAAAAATATATAATTTTAATTTTAGATATAATAAATATAATAATATTTATTTATTTATATGAAATGCTAATTTAATATTTAATATTATAAATTATTTAATCTGTAATATATTAATTATTCATATTATAACAAAAAATTAATATTATAATAATTATAATTTATAGATGTAATTTTTTTAATAATTATATTATAATCTATTTAAAAAGAAATGGATAATAGTTCCAATGGATATGACTATTTGAACTTATTCAGTAAATAGATTTATTTTTTAAATCTCAAACTTATTAATTTTTACAATATTAATAAATTAGTATTATTTTAGTCTCTGTACCATACAAGCAATTATATTTAACAAACTTATTAATATAATAAATTAATATTAATATTAAATAATTAATATTTATCTATTATTTTAATTATAGTTTAATAATTAAATAATATTTAAAAGGTTAAAGTATCATATGTAAATTGTATCCCCAAACAGTTTAATCTATTTTTTATTAATAATTAAATCATTATATTTTTAAAAATACATCTTAAAAAATTAATTTATATTATTAATTTAATAAAAATTAATTAAAATTTAAAAAACTATAACAAATTAATTATATTAATTATTAGCGTGGCTAATAATTAATAAACAAAATTAATTTAAAATTAATTTAGTAATAAAAATTATTAAAATTAATAAGTAAGAGATTTAAAAAATAAATCTATTTACCAAACTAGTTCAAATATATAACTATTTGAACAATTGTAAACTTCAAATCATTATGACCTTTTGTTTTGTCATAAAATACTAATTTAATAATAGTAATTATTTGTAATAATAAATTATTATTATACTAATAATTTAATAAATTTATATAATAAATAGGCTTTCAAATTATAAATTTTACAAGAAAGTTATAAATAATTTAAACTATTAAAGTTTATTAATAATTAATTTAAATTAATTATTAAATCAATTATAATAATTAAGACTTAAATTATTATAATTTGAAATTATTGTGAATTATTAAATTAATAAATATAATTTCATTATATTAAATTATACTTATCAATTTATATTTAATGTAATACTAATGTAAAAATATTATTAATTATATATTTAACATATATTAATTTTCTATTTAATAAAAATAGCATCATGAAAAATGAATTTGAAATACTACATATTTATAAGTTCTTCGCTATCATTTAATCCTACTGTTTGCTCAAGAAAATAAGGGAAAAAAAGTTGATGGTTAATTAATTATTGTTATTATTAATATTTATATAGTATTAATTTTATTCTATCATAAAACAATTATTTCTGTTCATGCAAATTTATTCAAAAAAAAATAATGCTAATTCAATAATAGTCTAAAAATTCATAATTAAGAGATTTAAAAAATAAATCCATTTGCTAAATCAGGTCAAATAGTTAAGACTATATGAAATAATTATTAATTATTTTTCAATTATTATTCGAAGTAACTATTAATTATGAAATATTAAAAAAATTTATTAATTAATGATTATACTAAATTATATAATCTATACAAATATTAAATTAATTAAATAATAATAAATATTTAATTAATTTATAAATAATTATTAAAATTACTAGTTATATTTAATACTATAATATATATTAATTTTAAATAATAAATTTAATTTATTTGTATAATTAAATCAAATAGATTAATAAAAGTTAATCTATATAGTTAATAACTAGTAAAAATATTATAACTGAATAATATTAATTTGGTATAATCTATTATGAATTATATTAACTTATTAATTAATCTATATAATTAAGAATTAACTATATTATAATTTAATATATAGTAATATTATATATTACTAAATAAATTATTTGATATTTATATATTAAATCTATAGATAATTGTTGAAATGACCATAATTATTTGATTATTTTATTATTAAGCTTACGGCTTAATTCTTTTATATTATTTAAAAAGAATTAAAGGTAATTTTAATTATTAATTTATTAAATATAAAGTCTTATTATATATATTTTTACTTAATTATAAATAATTTTAAATAGTTAAATAAATAATAATTCTTATGATTAAAATTATATAATTTATTAAATTATTAACTATAAATATTATTCAGTTATAATTTATACAGTTACAATTTAAATAGAATTTTAAATAATTTATTTTCAATTGTATAAATAAATTAGATTTAATATTTAAAATTAATATATATTATAGTATTAAATATAACTAGTAAAAAATATATTTAATAATAATTATTAAGAATATTTAATTAAGTATTTACATTTTAATTAATTAATTGAATAAAATTTAAATATTTATTATATTTATGAATTAATTTAAATATATAATTAACTAATTATTTATTAAAAACTTATAATTACAATCGTTTAATAATTATAAATAATTATAATTAATTTATATAATTTATTATGTTATAAAAACTACATAATATAATTATAAATTATAATTATGATAATTGTAATTATAAGTTTTTGACTGTTCCTTTCACTGCTCTTTTTTTTATATATAATTTAATTATCTTTCCCACTCTTTTTTTAAATATGATTACTATATTATTTAATAATAATTTAATGATATTATTATAGTATATAATATAAATATAGTTATATAAGATAAACAATAATTATTATTAATATTATAAATATTTAGTTAATACTATTAATTAAATAAATAAAATAGTATTTATTTTTTAAAATTTTTTCTCGTTAATTTTTGGAACATTAATAAATTAATATCATTTTATTTTGAATATGCTTGTATGAATAGAAACAATTTGTTTATGATAAAATAAAATGTCATATCTATTTGAAATAGATAGTTGTTCAAATAGTCATAACTATTTATTAATACAATTATAATAATTTAAGATTAATTATTAAATTAATAAGTTTAAGATTTAAAAAATAACTTTGTTTACCCAATAAGTTCAATAGTTATGACTATTTGAATAACTATTTATTTCAAATCATTATGACTTTTTGCTTTTCCATAAAACAATTGTTTTTGTTCATAAAAGCTTATTCAAATTAAAATAATATTAATTTATTAATATTTTGACAATTAATAATAAAAAATTTTAAAAATAAATAAGTTTACCGAGAAAGTTCAAATACTCTTAACTATTTGAATATTTATCTATTTCAAATTGTTATGACCAATTGTTTCATCACAAAACAATTGTATTAGTCCATATAGGCTTATTTGAGAATTTATTAATATTTCAAAAACTAATGAGTAAGAGATTTAAAAAATGAATATATTTATCAAAAAAATTCAAATAGTTATGACTATTTGAACAATTTTCTATTTCAAATCATTATGATGTTTTGTTTTGTTATAAAAAAATGGTTTCTATCCATTCAAGTTTATTCCAAATACAATATAAACTCACAATAGATTAATTTATTAGTCTTAACAATATTAAGACTTATTAATTATATTAATAAGTAATTATTAAATTAATTAAACTATTGTTTATTAATATTAAAGTAATATAACAATTATTTTATAATATATAAATTATATTATATATATTTATTAATAAATTAATATAATTAAATATTATAACTAATATTTATAATATTAACTTATAAATAAGTTATAATTATAATTATTTATAATATTATATTTATAATATTTAATAATTTTATCAATTGTTTTAATAGTTATATTAATATTGTTATATAATATTATTATTATATTGAAATAGTTATAACAATATAATTATTGTGGTAAACAGATTATAATTAAATATTATAATTCAATAAACAGATTTATTATAACAGTATTTGATAAAATTATTATTTTATCATAAGTTATTTAACTATAACAATTATTTATAAGTATATTGTTATAATAATTATTATTTTATAAATTAACTTATTATTAATTTAAACTTGCATACTATTTAATATGCAAAATTAATACTTATAATAATATATAATTTGGTAATTATTAATAGAAACTATATTTATATATTAAAATTACTAATATTATAAAAATATTATAATTATTATATTATAATAATATCAATTATTAGTAATATTATAAATATTAATATAATAAATTAAATAATGACAATATTAATTAGCAGTTTAATAATAATATAATAATACTAATTACAATTGATTATTAAACTATTAATAATAAATAATCATAATAACAAAAATTAATCAGTAAATAATTGAATGTTATTATTAAAATCAATAATAATTAAATAATTAATAAACAAATAAAATTAATATTATACTTTAATTATAAAACTTGTATAATGAACATTTAAATGACAAACAACATTAAATAATTATTATAATATATGCTCTAGATCATTTTTAATTTAATAATTATATAAAATTGTTAATATTAATATAACATTTAACTATTTAAATCTCGATTTATATAATAATCAGAACTTTGTTTTATTATATAAGCAATTACTTGTATTTAGTAATAATCGATATTAACAAGCAATTTTATAATATATCAAGTTATATATTAATAATTTAGATAATTATTCTATTTTTAAAATTATTTTTATTATTTGAAATAAAATAATATTACCTTTTTAAATATGTTCGATAAACAAATTTATGTTTTTAAACTTTTGCTTATTAATTTTGGAAATATTAAGAAATTAATATTATTTTATTCTAGATAAGTTTTTATAAATTTTTTTATGTCAAAACAAAAGGTCATAACGATTTTAAATAAATAATTACTCAAACAGTCATAACTATTTGAAGTTGTTCTATATTATTAATCATTTATTGTTTCTAAATTTAATAATTAATATTTAACATATTATATTAAAATACCTATTATGATAAAAAATTATAATATATTAACTAATTATCGATTAGTTAATATTATTGTTACTCATAAAATATTTAATTACTTATTAATTAATATAATTTATTCTATTATTTATTCAATCCATGATAATTAAATAACTAATATTTAAATGTTCAAATAGTCATAATTATTTAAACTTGATCGATAAAAATATTCATTTTTTAATATTTGTTAATTTGCATGATAATTCAAATAATTGCGTATTAATAAGTAAGAGATTTATTTGTATTAATTATATCCTTATTAATTATAATTAATTATTAATATTTATTATAATTATAATAGAAAATTAATATATGTTAAATTTTAATTGGATTATTAAATATATTAATAATATTAATAATATTGTTAATTATCTAAACTTTTATTAACTGAAACAATTGTTTTATGACAAATCAAAAGATTATAACAATTTTAAATAGACAATTGTTCAAATAGTGATATCTATTTGAACTTGTTTGATAAATAGATTTATTTTTTTAAATCTCTTTCTTATTAATTTTTTAAATGTTAATAAATTAATATTAATTTTTTAAATGTTAATAAATTAATATTAATTTATTTTAAATAAGCTTGTATGAACTGAAACAATTATTTTATGACTAAACAAAAGGTTAGAACGATTTCAAATAAATAATTGTTCTAATAGTCTTAATTATTTAAACTGAATTTGGTAAACAAATTTATTTTTTTAAATCTTTTGCTTATTAATTTTTGAAATATTATTAAATTAGTATTATTCTAATCAGAATAAGCTTGTATGTACAAAATAATTGTTTTACGACAAAAGAAAAGGTTATAACGATTTGAAATAGATAATCGTTCATATAACCTTAACTATTTGAATTGGTTTAGCAATTAGATTTATTTTTTTAATTTTTTTGGTTATTAAGTATCAAAATATTATTAAATTAATATTATTTTTTCCAAATAAAATATTATGAACAAAACCAATTGTTTGATGACAAAATAAAAGGTCATAACAATTTGAAATAGATAATTATTCAAATAGTTAAAAACTATTTGAAATGGCTTGGTAAACAGATTTAACTTTTTTAAATCTCTTACTGATTAATTTTCTAAATATTAATAAATTAGTATTATTTTATTTTGAACAAACTTTATTAATAAAAACAATTTTTTTATGACAAAACAGAAAGTAATAATGATTTGAAATAGATAATTGCTCAAATAGTTATAATAACTTAAACTGGTTTAGTAAATAAAACTATTTTCTAAATCTCTTATAAATTTTTTAAATATTAATAAATTAGTTTTATTCTATTTCGAATACACTTGTATGAGCTAAAATAATTATTTTATGATAAAATAAAAAGTCATAAAATTTGAAATAAATAAATGTTAATAAATTAATATTATTTTATTTCGAATAAGCTTTTATGAACTGAAACAACTATTATATAGCTGAAGGTCAAAACGATTTAAAATTGATAATTATTCTAATAGTCTTAACTATTTGAACTAGTTCGGCAAACATGTTTATATTTTAAATCTCTTGTTAGTTTTTGGAATATTATTAAATTAGTATTATTTTTATCCGAATAAGCTTGGATGGTTAGAAAGAATTGTTATTTGAGATTGATATTTGTTTAAATAATCATAACTATTTGAACTAGTTTGGAAAACAGTTTGAAATCTCTTGCTTACTAATTTTCTAAATATTAATAAAGTAGTATTATTTTATTTCAAATAAATCTTTATGAGCTGAAACAATTGCTTTATGACAAAATAAAAGGTCATAACAACTTTAAATAGTTAGAATGATTGTTCAAATAGTTAAATCTATTTGAACTTGTTCGGTAAATAAATTTTTTTTAAATCTCTTGCTCATTAATTTTTTGAATGTTAATAAATTAGTATTATTTCATTCTGGATAGACTCGTATTAATCGAAATAAGTGTTTTATGACTAAACAAAATGTCAGAACAATTTGAAATGGATAATTGTTCTAATAGTCTTAACTATTTGAACTGCTTCGACAAACACATTTATTTTTTAAATCTCTTACTTATTATTTTTTGGAATTTTATTAAATTAGTGTTATTTTAATCCGAATAAGCTTGAATGAAAAAAAAAAATTGTTCTATGACAAAATAAAGATCATAATAATTTGAGATAAATAATTATTCAAATAGTAATAACTATTTAAACTATTTCAGAAAACAGATTTAGTTTTTAAATCTCTTGTTAATTTTCAAGATATTGATAGATTGGTATTATTTTATTTTGAATAATTTTACATGAACAGTAATAATTATTTTATGACAAAACAAAAGGTCATAACAATTTGAAGAAGATAATTGTTCAAATGGATATGACTATTTAAACTTGTTTGATAAACATATTTGCTTTTTAAATCCCTTATCTATTAATTTTTAGAATATTTCCAAATAAACTTGTATGAATAGAAACAATTGTTTTATGACAAAACAAAAGATCATAACTGTTTGAAATAAATAATTGTTCAAATTGTCATAACTATTTGAACTTGCTCGATAAATAGATTTATTTTTTAAATATTTTCTTACTAATTTTTGGAATATGAATGAATAGAAACAATTGGTTTATAACAAAACAAAATGTCATAACTATTTAAAATAAATAATTGCTCAAATAGTTATAACTATTTGAACATGTTCAGCAAATAGATTTATTTTTAAAATTTTTACTCATTAATTTTTTAAAATTAATAAATTTATATTATTTTATTTGGAATAAGCTTGTATGAATTGAAACAATTATTTTAAAACAAAACAAAATGTCATAATGATTTGAAATGGAAAATTGTTCAAATAGTCATAACTATTTGAATTTGTTCGATAAATAGATTTATTTTTTAAATCTTACTCATTAATTTTTGAAATATTAATAAATTAGTATTATTTTATTTCAAATAAGCCTATATGAATTGATACAATTGTTTTATGATGAAACAATAGGTCATAACAATTTGAAATAGATAATTATTCAAATAGTTATGATTGTTTGAACTTATTTAGTAAACAAATTTATTTTTAAAATTTTTTACTTATTAATTGTTGAAATATTAATAAATTAATATTAGTTTAAACTGAATAAGCTTGTATGAAAATAATTGTTTTATGACAAAAAAAGTCATAACGATTAGAACTTATTTGGTAATCAAAGTTATTTTGTAAATCTTTTACTTATTAATTATCTGAATATAATAAATTTTTATTATTTTAATTGAAATGAGCTTGTATGAATAGGAAAAAAAATTTTATGATAAAACAAAAGGTTATAGCAATTTGATATAGGTAACTGTTGAAATAGTCATAACTATTTGAACTTATTCGATAAACAGATTCAGTTTTTAGATCTCTTACTCATTAATTTTTGGAATATTAATAAATTAAAATTATGTTATTCCTAGTAAGCTTGTATGAACAAAAATAATTTTTTTGTGACAAAATAAAGGGTTATAACAATTTAAAATAGATAATTATTCAAATAGTCATAACTATTTGCATTGGTCAGGCCAACCAAATCATTTTTTAAATCCATTACACATTAATTTTTAGAATATTAATAAATTAGCATTATTTTATTCTAAATAAGACTATATCAATAGAAACAATTGTTTGATGACAAAACAAATGGTCATAATGATTTGAAATGAATAATTGTTCAAATTGTTATAACTAATTGAACTAGTTTGGTAAGTAGATTTATTTTTCAAATCTCTTATTGATTTTCAAAATATTAATAAATTAATATTATTATATTCTAAACAAACTTATATGAACAAAACATTTGTTTTACGACAAAACAAAAGGTCATAACGATTTGAAATAAATAATTATTCATATATTTATAACTATATAAAACTAGATCGATAAACAGATTTAGCTTTTAAATACCTTATTAATTTTTGAAATATCAATAAATTAGTATTATTTTATTCTGAATAATTTTGTATGAACAAAAATAATTATTTTACGACAAAACAAAATGTCATAACAATTTGAAATAGATAATAGTTCAAATAGACATAAGTATTTGAACTTGTTTAGTAAATTTTAAACTCATTAATTTTATAATATTAATAAATTAGTATTATTCTATTCTAAATAAAATTGTATGAATAGAAACAATTATTTTATGACCAAACAAAATATCATAACAATTTGAAATAAATAATTGTTCAAATAGTCATAATTATTTGAACTCACTCGTTAAACATATTTATTTTTTAAATCTTTTACTTATTAATTTTTGGAATAAATAAATTAGTATTATTTTATTCCAAATAAGATTATATGAACATAAACAATTAGTTTATAACAAAACAAAAGGTCATAACGATTTGAAATAGATAATTATTCATATAGTTATAACTATTTGAACATGTTCAGAAAACATATTTATTTTTTAAATTTTTACTTTTTAATTTCTAGAATATTAATAAATTTATATTATTTTATTCGAAATAAGCTTGCATGATTAGAACCAATTATTTTATGACAAAACAAAAGGTCATAATGTTTTGAAATAGATAATTGTTCGGATAATCATAACAAAAGATTCTTTTTTGTGATAGATTTTTTTTAATTCTCATTCTCATTTATTATAAATTAGTATTATTTTACTTCAAATAAGTCTATATGAACTGAAACGATTGTTTTATTACAAAAGAAATGGTCATAATGATTTGAAATAGTTATAATTATTTCAACTGGTTCGATAAATAGAATTATTTTCTAAATCTCTTATAAATTTTTGAAATATTAATAAATTAGTTTTATTCTTTCCTGAATAAACTTGTATGAGCTAAAATAATATTTTTATGACAAAATAAAAGCTCATAACAATTTGAAATAAATCATTATTCATATAGTCTTAACTATTTCAACTTATTCGACAAACGGATTTATTTTTTAAATCTCTTAGTTATTAATTTTCAAAATTTTACTAAATTAGTATTATTTTAATCTGAATAAGCTTGTATGAATTGAAACAATTGTTTTGTGATATAACAAAAGGTTAAAACAATTTGAAATAGATAATTGTTCAAATAGTTATATCTATTTGAACTGGTTCAGTAAAGAAATTTATTTTTTAAATCTCTTATTAATTCTTGAAATATTAATAAATTACTATTATTTTATTTCGAATAAACTTGTATATTGAAAACAAATGTTTTATGACAAAACACAAGGTAATAACGATTTGAAATAGATAGTTGTTCAAATGGTCATAATTATTCAAACTGATTTAGCAAATTGATTTATTTTTTAAATATCTTACTTATTAATTTTTGAAATATTAATAAAGTATATTATTTTATTTTGGATAAACTTTTACAAAATAAAATAATTATTTTATGACAAAACAAAAGGTAATAGAGATTTTAAATAGATAACTGTTCAAATAGTCATAATTATTTGAACTTTTTTGGTAATAAATTTATCTTTTCAAATCTCTTACTTATTAATTTTTTGAATGTTAATAAATTAATATTATTTTATTTCGAATAAGCTTGTATAAACTAAAAGAATTATTATATGACAAAATAAAAGATCAAAATGATTTTATGAAATAAATAATTATTCTAATAATTTTAACCATTTGAACTGATTCAGTAAAAATGAATTATGTTAAATAAATGTTTTTGTTCATAAAATTGATAGATAATATCAATTTAGTATGATTAGAATATACTAATAAATCTTTAGAATTTAATAATCATTTTTATCATTAATAATGATATTATTATTATTATTAAATATTATAATTTATTAATTAAATTTATTATTAGTTATAAGCAATAAATTATAATATTAAATAATTCAAATTAATTTTTTATAAGTTTGTATAACTATTTGTTATTATTAATATTAAATATTATTAAATTTTAAATTAAATTTATATAAATAGAATTATATAAATTGCTTTAAATTTATATAAATTTAATAATATTTATATATTGTTTGATTTAATTTTAAATCAATAATTATTTAATAATAATTAATTCAATAATTCAATAATATATTAATTTATATCAATAATATTAAATTAGAATAGAATAATACAATATATTATTTAAATTAATTATCAATATAATATTAATTTTTTATAATTCAATAAATTCAATACAATAATATATTAATTTAAATTAGTTATTAATACAATATTTAATTTTTATAATGATTGAAAATATATAATAGTTCAAATAGTCATAACTATTTGAACTGATTTGATAAACAGATTTATTTTTTAAATCTCCTACTTATTAATTTTTTAAATATTAATAAATTAGTATTATTTTATTCTGAATAGGCTTATATGATGAAAAACAATTATTTTATGACAAACAAAAGTTCATAATGATTTGAAATAGATAATTGTTTAAATGACCATAATTATTTGAATTGATTTGATAAACTGATTTATGTTTTAAATCTCAAACTTATCAACTTTTATAATATTAATAAAGTAATATTATTTTATTTTAGATAAGCTTTTATGAATTGAAACAATTGTTTTATGATAAAATATAAGGTCATAACGATTTTAAATAGATAATTGTTCAAATAGTCAAAAATATTTGAACTTGTTTGGTAAATAGATTTTTTTCTAATTTCTTACTTAATAATTTTCTAAATGTTAATAAATTAGTATTATTTTATTTTGAATAAGCATGTATGAGTTGAAGCAATTATTTTATGACTAAACAAAAGGTCAAAACGATTTGAAATAGATAATTGTTCTAATACTCTTAACTATTTAAACTGATTCAGCAAACACATTTATTTTTTAAATCCTTACTTACTAATGTTTAGAATATTATTAATTTAGCAATATTTTACTCTGAATAAGCTTTTTGAATAGAAATTAAATGTTTTAGGACAAAACAAAAATCATAACAATTGGAGATAGATAATTGTTCAAATAGTCATAACTATTTGAACTGGTTCTGTAAAGAGATTTAGTTTTTAAATCTCTTATTAATTTTCAAAATAGTAATAAAATGGTATTATTTTATTCTGAATAATTTTGTATTAATAGAAACAATTGGTTTTGGAACATTAATTTTTAAATAAATTTATTTTTAAAACTTTTACTTATTAAGTTTTGGAACATTAATAAATTTATATTATTTTATTTGAAATAAGCTTGAATGAATAGAACCAATTGTTTTATGACAAAACAAAGGGTTGTAATGTTTTGAAATAGATAATTATTAAGATAGTCATAACTATTTGGACTTATTCAATAAACAGATTTATTTTTTTAATTTTCTTACTTTTTAAATTTTGGAATATTAATAAATTAGTATTATTTTATTTCAAATAAGCTAACATGAATTGAAATAATTGTTTTATTACAAAACAAAATGTTACAATGATTTGAAGTAGATAATTATTCAAATAGTCATGACTATTTGAACTTGTTTGGTAAACTTATTTTTTATAAATCTTTTACTTATTAATTGTTGAAATATTAATAAATCAATATTATTTTAATCCGAATAAGCTCATATGGATGGAACAATTATTTTATGAAAAAACAAAAAAGTCATAAGAATTTGAAATAAATAATTATTCAAATAGTCATAACATTTAAATTTGTTCGATAAATAGATTTATTTTTTAAATCTTTTACTTATTAATTGTCTTAATATTAATAAATTTGTATTTTTCTTTTCGAAGTAAGCTTATATGAACAAATAAAATCATTATATGACAAACCAAAAGGTTATAGCAATTCCAAATCAATAATTGTTCAAATGGCTATAATTATTTAAACTTGTTCGGTAAATAGATTCATTTTTTAAATCTCTTAATTATTAATTTTTAGAATATTAATAACATGGTATTATTTTATTTCCAATAACCTTTTATGAACTGAAATAAATTTTTTATGACAAAACAAAAGGTCATAACGATTTGAAACAGATAACTATTCAAATAGTCATGACTCTCTAGGTAAACATATTTATTTCTAAAATTTTTAACTTATTAATTGTCAAAATATTAATAAAATTAGTATGATTTTAATCCAAATAAGCTTGTATGAATAGAAACAATTGTTTTATAACAAAACAAAATGTCATAAAGATTTGAAATAAATAATTGCTCAAACAGTCATAACTATTTGAACAAGTTTGATAAATAGATTTATTTTTTAAGTCACTTTTTAATTTGTGAAATATTAATAGATTAGTATTACTTTATTCCTAATAAACTTATATGAACAAAACCATTTGTTTTATGACAAAACAAAAAGTAATAATGATTTGAAATATGTAATTATTCAAATAGTCATAATTATTTAAACTGATTAGGTAAATTAAAAAAATTAATGTTATAATTAATTATTATTTTAATTAATAATAATAAATATTAATTAATTAAAATATTAAAAAATTTATAATAATATAAATTTAAATTAATATAATAATAATAGAGATAGTAAATATTAATAATATAAGACATTTAAATAACTAATTAATAAAATATTATATTAATAACTTATTAATATAAGTTAGTTTTATTATTTAATATTTTAATATTTTAAATATTAATTATATTAATATTAATATAATATTTCTTGAAAATATAATAAGTATTAAATTAGTTAAATAAAATATTTTATTTTGATATGGAAAGAATCATATCTATAATTTTATTACATTCGAATAATTCTATTATTTGAAATTTTAATATTTGTTCACTAACATTTTATTAAATATTATAGTATAAATTATATAATAGCTAATAATATATTGTTAGCTATAAACAAATTAAAATTTTAATAATTTTTAAAATTATTAAATATAATTTATTTAATATTACAAAACTATTATTAAACTAACAATAATTAAAATGTTTATTATGGATAATTCATTTATTTAAATTAATATATCTATTCTATATATGATAATTAGTTACTAATAATTATTAAATATTATTATTAACATAACAAAACCAAAAATCATAACATGTTGAAATAAATAACTGCTCAAATAGCCATAATGATTAGAACTTGTTTAGTAAACAGATTTATTTTTAAATCTTTTACTTATTAATTGTCTTAATATTAATAAATTTGTATTATTTTATTCGAAATAAGCTTAGATGAATAGAAAAAATTCTTTTATGACAAAACAAAAGGTTATAGCTATTTCAAATAGATAATTATTCAAACTGTCCTAATTATTTAAATTTGTTTAGTAAACAAAGTCATTTTTTAAATCTCTTTATCATTAATTTTTGGATTATTAATAAATTAGTATTATTTTATTTTGAATAAGTTATATGAACTGAAACAACTCTTTTATGACAAATCAAAAGGTCATAACGATTTGAAATAGATAATTATTCAAATTGTCATGATTATATGATCTAGTGTGGTAAACATATTTTTAAAAATTTTTACTTACTAATTGTCAAAATATTAATAAATTAGTATTATTTTAATGCAAATAAGCTTGTATGAATAGAAACAATTGTTTTACAACAAAACAAAAAGTCATAATGATTTGAAATAAATAATTGTTCAAATAGTCATAACTATTTGAACTAGTTTGATACATAGATTTATTGTCTAAATCACTTTTTAATTTTTGAAATATTAATAGATTAGTATTACTTTATTCCGAATAAACTTATATGAACAAAAACATTTGTTGTATGACAAAACAAAAAGTAATAATGATTTGAAATATATAATTGTTCAAGTAGTATAATTTTTTGAACTGGTTAGGTAAAAAAATTATTTTTTAAATCTCTTACTTATTATTTTTTGAAATATTAATAAATTCATTTTATTTTATTTTGAATAAGCTAGTATGAATTGAGAAAATTGTTTTATGGCAAGATAAAAGGTCATAACGATTTGAAATAGATAATTTTTCATATAGTTTTAAATATTTGAATTGGTTCAACAAACAAATTTATTTTTTAAATCCCTTAGTTATTAATTTTTGGAATATTATTAGATTAGTATTGTTTTATTTTGAATAAGCTTGTATGAATAGAAGTAATTGTTTTATGACATAACAAAATGTTATAATGATTTGAAGTATAGAATTGTTCAAATAGTCATAACTATTTGAACGGATTCAGTAAACATATTCATTTTTTAAATCTCTTATTAATTTTTGAAAGATTAATAAATTATTATTATTTTATTTCAAATAATCATGTATAATAAAAAACAATTGTTATATGACAAAACAAAAGGTGATAACGATTTGAAATAATATCTTATTAATACAATGCATATTATATATATTTTAAATATATATAATATATATTATATTAATATTTTAATCCAAAAGCTAACATATATTCATATTATAATTGTTATAATTCAATATGTTTAATTAATAATATGATTATTAATTATAATATTATTAGTATTTAAAAACCAATTGTCATTATTTAGTAATAATTTAAATTACTTATTAATAATTATTATATATTAATAAATTTTAATTAATTTATATTAATTATAAATAATTTGATTATAATATATATTATTAAAATGGGATATATTTTTTAATAATTATTTATATTTGAAAATTGATTTATTATTAATAGTATTATATTAAATAACTAATATTTTATTAATTATTCTAATATTTATTTAATATTATAATAATAATAATTTAAAATACGAATTTATTTGATATAAAAATAAATATTTTGAATAATTAAGTAAATTATAATTAATAATTAATATTTAACAATTATATATATAATTAAATTAAATTCTTTTATATTATTTAATATATATTGAATATAATATTTATTTTAAATTGATTATTAAAATAAAATAAAATAATATTTAAAATAAATACAATTAGATTTATAACTAATAATCATTTAAATTCTTAGTTATAATCTATACAGTTAATAATTATAACTAAGAATCGATTATTACTAATATACAAATAATTTAATTAGATAAATCTCGTATGAATTAATTAATTCAATATCATAAATTAATATACAATTGTTAATAATATATATTATATTAATTACTCATTAATAAAATAATTTATTAGTAGCCCCATTGAAATAGATCCTCCATATCTCTTCACCATCTTCCTCTAACTCTAAGATGACCATTAATTCCTCATCTAGAAAATCAAGCTTCATGGGCTCATAATCATCAACGACCCTATCTGCCAAGAATTCAACAATGACACTTCCTTTGATTGCTTTTTGGCTCACATATACTATGTCATATTCTGAAAGCATCACTTGCCATCTTCTGATTCTTCCTAATATTGAAGACTTCTCAAAAATGTATTTGATGGGATTCAGTTTAGCTATGAGCCAAGTTGTATGGTAAAGCATGTGTTGCCTGAGTCTTTTAGCTATCCAAGCCAAAGCACAACACATTTTCTCTAGTGATGAATACTTGGACTCATACTTTGTGATTTTCTTGCTCAGGTAATAAATAACTTTCTTTTTCTTATCGGATTCATCTTGTAATTTAATTGAATTTATATTATATTTATTTTCAAAATAATAAATCAAAATAATATCATTATACAATGTATTATTATTCATGTTATTCATTATAATAATTATTAATAATTAATTAATAATAATTAATTAACCATCAACTTTTCTTCCCCTATTTTCTCTAGTAAACAGTAGGATTTAATGATAAAGAAAAACTTATAAATATGTAGTATTTCAAATTTATTTTTCATGATGCTATTTTTATTAAATAGAAAATTAAATATTTATGAAACAATTAATTATAAATTATAGTTTTTATAATTAGATAAATTATATAATATTTATAATTTGTGCGAGTGAGGATTTTGTTATAATATATATTATTTTTGAATCTATTTTTAGAATAAGTTATATCTAATAAATATAAATTACTTATATTTATTAGTAATTAATAAAACAGTTAAATTATATAACTAGTTCAAATAATAATAATAATAATAATTTATTTATTTATTTATGTTTGATAAATATAATAGATATAATTAAACATAATCTTTTAATTTATAATTATAATTAACGTATATATTGTTATAGTTATATTAATTATTTTTGTTTATATAAATTATTTATTAATAATTTATTAATAATTATTATAAATATTTATAATCAAATATTAATAATAACTATATTTTTATAACTAATATAGCTTCTATTTAAATAAGTATTATTAATTAATTATGAATATTATAATTAATATTAATTATTTAATAGTATATAATTAAGTAATATTAAAATTATTATATACATTTTGACTAATATATAGTATATTAGATTTATTTGTATTAATTATTAAGCTATTGCAATATTTATTACTTAAATAAATTTTAATATTTATTTTTAATTTAAACAAATAATATATTTAAACAATATATATTAGTTTTAATATTTAAATTTAAATATTATATATATTATCTATTATTAAAAATATATAATATTATAACTTATTGCTATAAATATTAATTTTAAATTATATAATTATTTATCATTAATGATAAATATTAGGTATCTAATATAATTACGATATAATTATGATATAATTGTGTAAATAGTACAGTTAATAAATATGGTTATTTGATATTATTAAAATCAAATAATAAATTTAAATAGAATTATAACTATATAGATTATACTAAATTATATAATCTATACAATTATTAAATTAATTAAATAATAATTAAATATTTAATTAATTTATAAATAATTATTAAAATTACTAGTTATATTTAATACTATAATATATATTAGTTTTAAATATTAAATCTAATTTATCAATTTAATTATAATACAATTTTTAAAAATATTATGATATTAAATTACTATAAATTTTAATAGAAATTGTTTTCTATTATATTATTGCTCATCTTATAATATTAACAAATATTATATAAATTTATAATATATCAATTAAATTAAATCAATAAATATTAATAATCTATAATATATAAATATTTTTATTTATTATGTATATAAAATAGTTTAATTTTTAATATAAATATATTTATTAATAGTAAGTAAAAATAATTTATTAATATTATAATTTATAAATATATATTATAATATCAATTATAATTATTATATATGATATTATTATTAAAATATTTAACTAATATTTGCTATTAATTAATAATATTATAATTATATTTATATTATTAATAATTATAGTTAATATATTATTTGAATATTTAATTTAATATAATTTATAATAATTATAATATAATAATTATTAATATATAATTATATTTATAATTGGTAATATTATAAATAGTATCTAATATATCAATTTAGACTTGTATAAGTTATATAAATTAATTATATAATATTTATTGGTATCTATAAATATACTTGTTATAACAAAGTTAATTTCAAATTAATAATTACCTTATTAATATAAATTTAAATAAAATATAATTATTTTTAACAATTACTTACTAAATTAATATAAATATATTGTAATTAATAGTCATAATAGTAAATAATTTACTATTAATATTACACAATATAATTAATTATTTTGTTGTAAACAATATATTAAATTAATATTATATAATTTTATTATATAATTAAATATATAATAACAAAAATTATTGATTTAAAATAAGATTTGGTTAGTGCCATACCTAGGAAATTATTTTGATCATGCCATAACGAATTTGGATTTGCTGGAAAAGGTTGAACCTTTTTCAATGTCCAACTTCAACCATTTTGAGAAGCTCATCATTCTTTTTTTTTTTTTTTGGCAATCCCGAGCTTCCTATAAAACTATGATAATTGTGGTTTGCGAATATAGGAATCCATCTTTTAGCTAATGTATTCTTGAATGGTAAATTGGCTCGATGGAGTGAACATTGAGCAGTTTAATGAAATACATCATTGGAAGTTTATTTAAATAATTAAATAATTTCAATATAATTATAATTAATGAATTTAATGATAATAATAATTGATATAATAATAATTGTTATTTAATTATTTATAAATTAATAATATTTAAATATAATCCTAATTAGATTTATAAATATATATTATAAATTATTATAGAAGTGTTTATAAGAATGTACATATTTATTTAATTAAAATGAAAATATGTACGTTCTTAATGTTTAGAATCCTAAATAATCTAAAAAACTTATAATTATAATAATATTATTAATATAAAGACTATTAATAATATTGATAATCATATATAAATAATTATAAACAATTATATATTATAATTATATAAATTATTATAATTTAAATAATATATAATTAAAACTAATTTATTAGAAGATTATTCAGAATAAAATCATACTGATTTTACATAACAATATATAATTATAAATAACTTAATTTTTTAAGTTTAATAATATTTTGTTATTATATTAATTATAGTTTATATTAATTAAACTTAAATAATTTAAGTTTTTTTGTACTATACAATTATTATTTGAATTATTTGTTATTACTAATAATTATTCTAAAAGTTTAAAATATAGGTATATTAATATCTATATTAATTAATAATATATTATTATACATATAATTTTGAATATATACAAGCTTATTATATGTATTAATTATTATAGTAATAATAAATAGAATAAACTGTTTGAACTGGTTTGACAAACACATCTTTTTTTTAAATTTCTTACATATTAATTTTTGGAATAATATATATAAAGTAAATGTTATAATTATAATATAATATTGATATTTTCACTATTTATTTTTAATTAATTAATAATTAAAATATATATTAAATTATTTAATGATTATTAATTAACAATTAAATTAATTGATTATTATATACTTAACAATTGTCTTTAAATATTATAATAACTAATAAAATATTAGTTATTTAATATTCAATATATTCAATGAATATATAATTATTTAGTAATTATTATACTTGTTTTTCTTATATATTAAGCTAATATGATAATAAATTTATATTAAATTTAATAAACAATTATAATATTTTAAATACTTAATATAAAATATTAATTACCATTATAATTATAATTTTATAAATTATAATTTATTATTAACAAAATATAATAATTATTATATTATATTTTATTATAAACATATAAAATTAGTTAAATAAAAAATTTTATTTTGATATGGAAAGAATCATATAAATAATTTTATTACATTCAAATAATTCTATTATTTGAAATTTTAATATTTGTTCAGTAACATTTTATTAAATATTATATTATAAATTATATAATAACTAATAATATATTGTTAGCTATAAACAAATTTAAAAAATTAATAATTTTTTAAATTATTAAATATAATTTATTTAATATTCAAAACTATTATTAAACTAACAATAATTAAAATTTTATTATGGATTATTATGGATAATTTATATATTTAAATTAATATATCTATTCTATATATAATAATTAGTTACTAATAACTAAGATTAAATAATAATTTAATATAAATTAGTTATTTGTATAATATTATTAATTTATAAAATTATATTTAATAGATAATTAATTATCTAACAATTATTAATATACTATAATTCAAATATGCACTATTGGATTAAAACTAAAGGCCTTTTGTTACAAATTAAAAACTAATTAATTAAGTGATTATTATATTAAATATAGTATTATATTATTAAAACAATTATAGTAATAATATATATTATTTTAATTATAATTAAAATATATTATATTTAAATATAATATAATATACATGTCAAATATGTATTATATTTTTAGTTATAAAAAATACGTTTATAATGAACAATATTAATCATATTCATTTATTTATATAACAATTATATTAATAATAATATTAATTATTTATATTATAATTATATAATATTTACTATATTAATTATAAGAAAGTATTATTATGTTAAATTTATACTAATAAAATTTATTTTTATATAATAATATTAATCCTATTTATTATAATTTAATATCTTGTCTAATAGTAGACAAAATATAACAATTAAATAATAATTTAATTATTATATTTAATAATAATGGTTATTAATTTAAAATGAATTAGATTAATATTTAAGGATTAATCATGAAATTTAATCTATTAACAATTATTTATTAATAATTATTAGTTAATAAGTTATAATAATACTAATTACTATAATAACTAATTGAAATAAATTATTATTTAGTAATAAATTTAGTATATATTTTATAATTAAATATATACTATAATTTAATAACTATTAATTAAAAATAGTTCATGTTATTATATTATAAATTAGTATTAATTATTATTAATATTTTAATAATTAATACAAATGATTTTTACTTATTACTAATAATTAATATATATTAGTTAAATATAACGATAATTTAACTATCATAACTAATATTTTTTGTTATTAATTATTATTATAAATCAAATAAGTATATTAAAATTCTATATTAATATGAAAATGGTCTTATTATTTAATTATTTAGTTATTATAACATTTAAATATTATTATTTAAATAAATAATATGAATATTATAATCATTTATAATATTATTAAAAATTAGTTATAATTATTAGTCAAAATAATTCAATATTAATGATAATTTGATATTATTATTAATTGCTTGGACAAATTTAAATAAATAATTTACTAATTTATTAAAGTTTAATAAGTAATTTATTTAATTTAATTGTTATCAAATAAATTTATTATTAAGTTTATTGTTATTCAAATATAATAACTTATTATAAATTATAATCAATTGAAGATCATCATAGATGATTTATTAAATACCTGTTATTTTAATGCAATTTGGATCATTTATTCTATTAAATTATTAATTATATAAATATTAATCCATGGTAATTATATAATTATTAAAAAAACTATCTTATTCCTCAGTCGTGCTAGTTAAAATTAATACTATTATAAATAATATTAGTTAATAATTGTTCGTAAGAATTATTTAATAATCTTAATGTAATAAAATAATTAATTAATATATATATATATAAATTACAATTACAAATAATAAATTATATTAAATTAATAAACAAATATAATATTTTAAATACTTAATATAAATTATTAATTACCATTTAATATATAATTTATAAATTACAAATTTATTTAACAAAATATAATAATTATTATATTATATTTTATTATAAATATATAAAATTAGTTAAATAAAATATTTTATTTTGATATGGAAAGAATCATATAAATAATTTATTACATTCAAATAATTCTATTATTTGAAATTTTAATATTTGTTCAGTAACATTTATTAAATATTATATTATAAATTATATAATAGCTTATAATATATTGTTAGCTATAAACAAATTTAAAAAATTAATGATTTTTTAAATTATTAAATATAATTTATTTAATATTCAAAACTATTATTAAACTAACAATAATTAAAATGTTTATTATGGATTATTATGGATAATTTATATATTTAAATTAAATATCTATTCTATATATAATAATTAGTTACTAATAACTAAGATTAAATATAATTTAATATAAATTAGTTATTTGTATAATATTATTAATTTATATAATTAATTATCTAACAATTATTAAATACTATAATTCAAATATGCATTATGGATTAAAACTAATGGCCTTTTGTTACAAATTAAAAACTAATTAATTAAGTGATTATTATATTAAATATAGTATTATATTATTAAAATAATTATAGTAATAATATATATTATTTTAATTATAATTAAAATATATTATATTTAAATATAATATAATATAATATACATGTCAAATATGTATTATATTTTTAGTTATAAAAAATACATTTATAATGAACAATATTAATCATAGTCATTTATTTATATAACA
Source organism: Durio zibethinus (assembly GCF_002303985.1). The sequence goes on along the minus strand of NW_019167984.1, from coordinate 1,743 downwards.
ATTATATTAATAATAATATTAATTATTTATATTATAATTATATAATATTATAATATTTACTATATTAATTATAATAAAGTATTATTATGTTAAATTTATACTAATAAAACTTATTTTTATATAATAATATTAATCATATTTATTATAATTTAATATCTTGTCTAATAGTAGACAAAATATAACAATTATATAATAATTTAATTATTATATTTAATAATAATTGTTATTAATTTAGAATGAATTAGATTAATATTTAAGGATTAATCATGAAATTTAATCTATTAACAATTATTATTAATAATTATTAGTTAATAAGTTATAATAAGTACTAATTACTATAATAACTAATTGAGATAAATTAAATTAGATATAGTTTATAACTAAAATAATACTATAATTAATAACTATTATTAAAAATAGTTTTCACGTTTATTATATTTATAAACAGTATTAACTTATTATTAATATTTTAATAATTAATACAAATGATTTTACTTATACTATAAATTAATATATAGTAAAATTAACGATAATTTTAACTACATAAACTAATATTTTTGTTATTAAATATTATATAAATCAAATAGTATATTAAAATTTTATATTAATATGAAAATGGTCTTAATTATTTAATTATTTAGTTATTATAACCTAATTATTATAAATAAATATATGAATATTATAATCATTTATAATATTATTAAAAATTAGTTATAATTATTAAGTCAAAATTAATTCAAAGTTAATGTTAATTTGATATTATTATTAATTGCTTGGACAAATTTAAATAAATAATTTACTAATTTATTAAAGTTTAATAATTAATTTATTAAATTTAATTGTTATCAAATAAATTTATTATTAAGTTTATTGTTATTCAAATATAATAACTTATTATAAATTATAATCGATTGAAAGATCATCATAGATGATTTATTAAATACCTGTTATTTAATGCAATTTGGATCATTTATTCTATTAATTTATTAATTATATAAATATTAATCCATGGTAATTATTATAATTATTAAAAAACTATCTTATTCCTCAGTCGTGCTAGTTAAAATTAATACTATTATAAATTAATATTAGTTAATAATTGTTCGTAAGAATTATTTAATAATCTTAATGTAATAAAATAATTAATTAATTAATATATATATAAATTACAATTACAAATAATAAATTATATTAAATTTAATAAACAAATATAATATTTTAAATACTTAATATAAATTATTAATTACCATTATAATTATAATTTTATAAATTACAATTTATTTTTAAACCAAAATATAAATAATTATTATATTTATATTTTATATAAATATATAAAATTAGTTAAATAAAAATTTATTTTGATATGGAAAGAATCATATAAATAATTTTATTACATTCAAATAATTCTATTATTTGAAATTTTAATATTTGTTTAGTAACATTTTATTAAATATTATATTATAAATTATATAATAGCTTATAATATATGTTAGCTATAAACAAATTTAAAAAATAATGATTTTTGAATTATTAAATATAATTTATTTAAATATTCAAAACTATTATAAACTAAACAATAATTAAAATGGTTATTATGGATTATTATGGATAATTTATATATTTAAATTAATATATCTATTCTATATATAATAATTAGTTACTAATAACTAAGATTAAATAATAATTTAATATAAATTAGTTATTTGTATAATATTATTAATTATATAATTAATTATCTAACAA
>NW_019167983.1:21624-44644 GCF_002303985.1 Durio zibethinus | reverse complement strand
TTAAACTCACTTCCACCATTCATTTGTATTGAAACACATATATTCACAATTAATTTTAATTTTATAGATATAGTACCCAATCTTATCATTTTTAATCCCATCTAAATCAATCTTATTATCTATTTAAATGGAACTTACATATTTTTCATTGCACTAAAGATATCAATCTTATCTAAATTTGAAAAAAAAATCTAATTTTTTATCTAAGTAAAACTAAAATAGATATTAAATTTTAGAAATTAAGATGAAAATAGTTATGATTTTAAAGTTGCTTACAAAATTTCTTTTAATTCATTTAAGGCTTAGTTTGGATTACACCTTGTTGTGGTCCGAACAAGTACCTTTTTGCTATAATCTCACTATGATTATCCATTTGGATAACTTTATTACGGTTTATTCTACATGGCATAAGTTGGAGGAATAATCTCCATTGGTGTGAAAAAGGATGTAGTGACTCATTGCAATTTATTTTGGACATTTTCGTCCTCATAAAATTCTTTTAATTCCATTTTACCCATTCTTTAAAAGTTTATTAAGATTAAAATAATTTTAATCAAATTAAAAATAATATTATATTTCTACTCACATTATTATTTTTAATTATATCTTTAAATAATTAATTTTTAATATTTTAAATATTAAATAAAATTAAAATATGTATTAAAATAATTTTTTAATTCATTAATAAATTAATATCCATAATAATCATTTTTTACTTTCACATCACTACTACCATTGCTTTTGTATTTAAATATATATTCAACATTGATTTTAACCTTATAGTTATAATATCTAATCTTACCATTACAATATTTAATTTTACTGTCAACATTATTTTCAATTTCATCATAGTTAAATCTCATTACCCATCCAAATGAATAGTAAATTTTTTTTTTGCATTGTAATATTGACAATTTTAAGGTATCTTTCAACTTATAATTTAATTGGTACCATAAACATATTAGAAATGGGTGGCCAAAATAATTGGATAAGACTCCATATTGGATAAGAGATTTGCTTTAACCAAATTAAATGAACAAAAATTTACACATGTTATAGAATTATTATTTTATATATTGACTTGACTGTTGATTTATGGTTTATAGCATTGGTATCTTCGTTTAATAATTGAACTATTATTTTATATACATATATATTGATCATAAAGTTTTTAAAAAATTATTAATTTTTAAAAATATATTATTATAAGATACATGCTAATTTTTTTAATTTTGTCTATAAAGTTTAAAAAATTTATATTAGATAATTTTTAATTCATTAATTACTCTACGATACTTATCTTTTTTTTAATTATTATCTAATGTAATCTTATAAACTCATTTATCGAGTTTAAAATTTTAATTGATATATTAGTTAATTTTCATTTAAAATAATTGTCATGAAATTTTTTAACTTGTACTTTAGACTAAAATTTTCTTTTATTTCTTTTACAAAAGAAAATAAAAAATATTAATAATCAAAATTTATGAAAAAAATTTAAAATTTAATTTAATTAATTCATATAATCACAATAAATTTAAATTTTAAATATCAGCTATTTACAAATTTTTATAACTTTTTTTTATAAAAAAATCCAATGAAATTAATTTAAACATAAAAAACATGCCGACCTAAAGTTGCATTTTCTGCTTGACGTGGATGTTTAATAGAAAGTGAAATGGTCCTGTATTTTGCATAAATTGATTTAAACTAGTATATAATTGGATCCAATGTGAAATAACATGATAAACCCAATAAAAAAAAGTTCAAACGAATTCAAAGAAAATCTAAAATTATTTTAAATTTATTTCAAAATGATAAAATTAAAATTAAAATTAAAATTAAAAATCAAAACCGATAGATTAAAAGATTTTGTTTCATAAATCAAATATGTAAAATTTAAAAAAATTAAAAAATTTTGGATCCATTTTTTAGATAGATATTTTTACCTTTAAATAAGTATCGATCAAAATTAAATTATAAATGATGTTTTTAATTTTAATTACATTCTTATTGATTTTTTTGCACTCTTTAAATTTTTTATTAAACTACTTTAAGTAAGGAATTTTCCAAATTTCACTTTAAAAAGTTCATCTAAATTTGTCATTTTTAACATGTTTGTGGAACTACTATAAGTCAATGTTAAAATTAATAATCTGATTAAAAATTTTCAATTAATTTATTTATATTTTAAAAATTGGTATGGATTTTAAAATTATAATTTTGTTTTAATTATCAAATAACTTGATTCCAAGATATTAAATAAAATATTATAAAAATCAAAACTCTAAATCTTATATGAAATAAATTCAATTCTAACATTTTCATTTCATGTTATATCTCAATTTAGCTTACAAACTAAAAAGTATATTTATCAAACAATAAATAAAAAATATATAGTTTTGATCTATTTTTCAATTTTTCTTATCAAACACACATTAAAAAAAACATATTTATATATTTTTAATGTTTTTACTTTTCTCTTCTTAAATTTTTAATCCATTGATTAAATTAACATCGATTTTTTTATATTAAAAAATCTCTAATAAAGAGAGATTTTTTATTCAAAGTTAGAACAGATTTTTAATCCATTGAATAGTATTAGAATTAATTACCTAGAGCTTTGGCAGCTCAATACTTCATAAATCTGTAATAGTAAGGTTGCACTTTGTTTCGGCGTTCCATTAGCAACAACTACTTATGTACTTTTGAGCCTTTGTTGAAACTGGTAATAATTTTACATGTCATAAAATTAATTACAAATCATATTATTGTTATAATTTATAAAATTCTAACCAATATTATTATAAAATTATGTCGTAGAGTTCATACCATATATTTTTGTATCTAATTGTTATTGTTGGTTTTATTGATACCAAATAATACAATAATTTATTTTATTATGAAAAAACTCTTTATTTAAAGTCAATTATTTTTAAATCAAATGCCTTCTAATTTTTTTTATTTGCTCTTTTATTTTATTTTATTTTAAAAGCTTAAATTAATTTATGCAACAAAAATTTATTAATTAATTAATTTTAATTTTAATTTAATATTTTTAATAAAAATTTTCACAAATTTTAATTATAAATTTCATTTAAACTCTCGATGTCATTATTTAATGCGTTTAAGCATCTTTTTAATGCAATTACACTATTCTTTGCTGTTTGGATAGGGATTCTGTTTTCGTGGCCTCAGTGGGACTTAAACTCATTGATGGCAATGGGGTGTGGCATATTTTTGACACATTTGACATTTTTGCTTTTTTTTTTTTAATTTTTTAATTAATAAATTTTGAAATAATTTTTTAGTTTAATATAATGAAAATTTTTATTATATAATAAACTTATAAATAAATAGAATTATTATTATTATGTTATGAAATAAAAGGTATTATTTTACAAATTTTACTATTGTAAAAAAATTAATAATTAAATATTATATTATAAACTAAAATACAATTTAGTATTATATTATATTATTATTTTAACTAAAAATAGGTAATTACAACATCAATAAAAAATTAAAGAAAAAATAATTTGATATATTACTATTTTTATTAGTTTTTAATTATTTATCAACAAAATTATCTTTCCTGGAACGGCTTATGAAGACTAAAGATATAATCCAGCAAGGTGCATGACCCGTAATCTTCATTGGTTATATCGTGCCAGACATGGCCCTATTTTTCATATAGAGATGGGTCAAGTATATTCTATTAATGTTTTTTCAAAATTTTAATAATTACTTTTAAGAAAATCATCAGTTATTATTAAAAATAATATGCGTGAGTTAAATAAAAGTAAAATGAAATAAAAAAGGACACATAATTTATGTGATTTGATAAAATATTTACATTCATAGAGAAGGATAATAAAATTCACTAAATAAAAATATTAAAATTACAATCCTAATATTTAAAAAAAAACACACACACACACATATAAAAGATATTATAAACACAAAGTTATTATTCTATTTTTTATTCTCATTTTATGGCGATTCACTTATATAGTGTGTTTTGTCATGTGCATTTATTTTATACTTTTCACCCTATAATAATTTATTTTGTTAATTGAATTTGTTTTAACTTGAAGTCTTAATCTAGTTTTATCATTTTATTTTTCTAATCACTAGTTAAATATAATTTACTTATTAATAATTTAAATATTTAATAAATATATTTATTTAATATAGTTTTATTTTATAAATTACCAACAAAATATTAAAAATAGGTATAATTTCATTGCAATATAAAAATTAACATAAATACACTTAAAACCTATAAGCCCATTTAAAACAGTTATAGGTAAACATGGCATGATTGGACTTGTGTATTGTGTTATGTTAACCTACGTGCCATGTACTGGAAATGGCCTTTAACAGACTATATCATATCAATCTATAGATGAGAAATCTTTTAGTCCAACAAAATACACATATATGAATCATACTTAGCTCAATCTAACTACTTAATAATGAATTGTGCCAAACATAAACAATATCATATTGAAGCATATCGTGTAATGAACTGTCTAACTTGTTCAACACCTCTAATTATATTATAATGTTGTCTGACTCTTGCGAATCCTCCAGCCTATAATTTATTTTACACAATAAACTTGTTAGAAATGGGAGGCCAAAAGATTGGATAAGAATATATTGAGTAAAAGATTGGTTTGAACCAAATTAAATGAATAAAACTTTATACATTTTGAAATTATATCTCATATATTGACTTTACTATTAATTTATAGTCTACACAACTATCGCATCTTCATTTAATAATTTAATTATTATTTAATATAAATTGATGATAAAATTTTTAAATTTTACAAATTAAATTAAATGATTCATATGTATATATTTGTATAATAAATAATCAATTCATTAATTTTTATAGACATATTCTTAAAATATACATGGTAATTTTTTAATTTTTTTAAAATAATAAAATTTTTAATTCATTAATTTCTTTACATAGTTTTTTTATTCATGATCTAATGGTATGTAGTAATCTTGTAAGCTTATTTAGAGAATTTAAAAATTTTATTGATGTATAGGATAGATTTTCATTTAAAATAATTATCATGATTTTTTTAACATTTGATTAAATAATAAGTGCACACTAAAGCTAGAATCGTTCTTTAAATGTAAGAAATCAAATAGTCATCATCTAACAAAATTAATTTAAACGTAAAAAACCCGTCATATTGAAGTTGCAATTTTCCACTTGATATTGACGTTTCATGGTGACTGAAATGTTCTTGTATTTTGCATAAATACCTGATCATGCTAGCCAATATAATTTAGAACAATTAACAAAAGATCCTTTTTGAACTATCCAAATCATGTCATCTTTCTTAATACCATTAAAAGTCATGTTCTTCCTCATACTTGTCCTGCTTCACTCTTCCTCTGTTTTTGCTTCTTCATCCTCCATTGCTGCACTTACAAGAGGTAAAGAAGCGGAAGCTCTTCTAAAATGGAAAGCTAGCCTTGACAACAACACCCGAACTTTGCTCTCTTCTTTGTGGGTTGGAGACAGCCATTGCAGTTGGGTTGGAATTTCCTGCGACAAGGCTGAAAGCATCACCAATCTAAGCCTTCCAGATTATGGGTTGAAAGGTACACTTCATAGTCTTAACTTTCTTTTCTTCCCTAGCCTGATGAGGCTTAACCTTTGTAACAACTCACTGTATGGGCCCATTCCCTCACACATTGGGAACCTTTCCAAGCTCACCTTCCTTGACTTGTCATACAATAACTTTTCGGGGAATATTCCATACGAAATTTGCTTATTGAAAGGTCTTGAGTTGATTTCCTTAGCAAGTAATGAGATCAGTGGTTCCATTCCATCAGAGATAGGGAGGCTGAGTTCAGTTTCCGAGATTTATTTCTTTGATAACTATCTACGTGGTTCTATCCCTGCTTCCATAGGAAACTTGACCTACTTATCTGTTCTCCACCTCTATCAAAATATGTTTTGTGGATCGATACCTCAAGAAATAGGGATGCTTAAATCTCTCACTGACTTTGAGTTGAGTCATAATAATTTCTCTGGTTCAATCCCTGCTTTCATAAAAAACTTGACCAGTTTATCCATTCTTTACCTTCATCATAATATGTTTTCTGGGTCAATACCTCAAGAGATAGGGATGCTTAAATCTCTCACTAACCTTCAGTTGAGTCATAATAATTTCTCTGGTTCAATCCCTGCTTTCATAAAAAACTTGACCAGTTTATCCATTCTTTACCTTCATCATAATATGTTTTCTGGGTCAATACCTCAAGAGATAGGGATGCTTAAATCTCTCACTAACCTTCAGTTGAGTCATAATAATTTCTCTGGTTCAATCCCTGCTTTCATAAAAAACTTGACCAGTTTATCCATTCTTTACCTTCATCATAATATGTTTTCTGGGTCAATACCTCAAGAGATAGGGATGCTTAAATCTCTCACTAACCTTCAGTTGAGTCATAATAATTTCTCTGGTTCAATCCCTGCTTTCATAAAAAACTTGACCAGTTTATCCATTCTTTACCTTCATCATAATATGTTTTCTGGGTCGATACCTAAAGAGATAGGGATGCTTAAATCTCTCACTGACTTTGAGTTGGGTGAAAATAATTTCTCTGGTTCAATCCCTGCTTCAATAGGAAACTTGACTAGCTTATCCATTCTCTACCTCGATCAAAATATGTTTTCTGGGTTGATACCTAAAGAGATAGGGATGCTTAAATCTCTCACTGACTTTAAGTTGGATGAAAATAATTTCTCTGGTTCAATCCCTGCTTCAACAGGAAACTTGACTAGCTTATCCACTCTCTACCTCAATCAAAATATGTTTTCTGGGTCGATACCTCAAGAGATAGGGATGCTTAAATCTCTCACTTACTTTGAGTTGAGTCAAAATAATTTCTCTGGTTCAATCCCTGCTTCCATAGGAAACATGTCGAAGCTTATGAGGATACATGTTAGCTATAATCATTTATCAGGGCCAATTCCTTCGACGCTCGGCAATCTTACTCATTTGCAATCATTACAATTAGCAGATAACCATCTCAGTGGTCCATTACCCAAAAATTTATGCAAGGGTGGACAACTCGCAAGGCTTACGGCTTTCAACAACAATTTGATGGGTTATATCCCACCAACTTTGAAAACTTGCAAAAGTTTATACAGAGTTAGGCTTGAAGGAAACAACTTTACAGGAAATATATCAGAAGCTTTCGCTGTGTATCCGAATTTGAATTACATTTCATTAAGCCACAACAGATTTTATGGTGAACTCTCTCCAAAATGGGGGCAATGTCATAATCTAACAAGCCTACAAATCTCCAATAACAACATTTCTGGAAAGATCCCACTAGAGTTGCAACACGCAACTCAGTTACGGGAGCTCGATCTCTCTTCAAATCAGCTTGTTGGTGAGATTCCCAAGGAATTAGGAGCATTGACAATGATGTTCCGTCTTCTGCTAAGTGGTAACCAACTTTCAAGCAAAATTCCACCAGAGATTGAAGTTCTTTCAAATCTACAACATCTTAACTTGGCATCAAATAATTTGAGTGGACCGATTCCTAATCAACTTGGAGACTGCTCAAAGTTATTGGACCTGAATTTGAGCAAGAATAAACTTGGAGAAAGCATTCCATTTTCAATAAGCTATATAAATGGTCTTCAAAATCTAGATTTAAGTCAGAACTTACTTATTGGGGAGATACCACAACAGCTTGCAAAATTACATTCCTTGGAAATATTGGACCTTTCTCACAATATGCTTAATGGTTCCATCCCAAATTCTTTTAATGATTTGAAAAGCTTGACAGTTGTGAATATATCTTACAATCAATTAGAAGGCCCTATTCCTAACATTAAGGCATTTCATGAGGCTTCATTTGATGCCTTAAGAAACAATAAAGGCCTATGTGGTAATGCCACTGGACTAATGCCTTGTGCTGTCGCTGCTGCTAGCAACGGTCATAGAAAAAGCACCAAAGTCATCATTTTCATTGTGATTCCATTCTTTGGTCTTCTTTTTCTCTTTATCACGCTTGGAAGTATCCTTATTCTTTGCCAAAAGAACCGAACCAGAAAATCTGAGTCAACAGAGGCACAACTTGGAGAAGTTTTCACATTGTGGGGATATAATGGAAGAATAATCTACGAGAACATTATTGAAGCCACTGAAGATTTCAGCTCCAGCAATTGCATTGGTTCAGGAGGCTATGGAACTGTTTATAAAGCTGCGCTACCCATTGGTGAGGTGGTTGCTGTGAAGAAACTTCACCAATCTGAAGATAGCATGACTTCGAACAAATTGAAAGCCTTCGAAAGCGAGATTCATGCTTTATCAGAAATAAGGCATCGTAACATTGTGAAGCTGTATGGCTTTTGTTCACATCCAAATAACTCATTTTTGGTTTATGAGTTTGTAGAAAGGGGAAGTTTGAGAATGGTGTTAAGCAACAAGGACGAGGCAATGGAGTTGGATTGGGAGAAGAGGCTAAATGTTGTAAAAGGAGTGGCCAATGCCTTGTCTTATATGCATCATGACCATTCGCCACCTATAATTCATTGAGACATTTCCAGCAACAATGTTCTTCTGGATTTGGACTATGGGGCTCATGTTTCAGATTTTGGCACAGCCAGGCTTTTAAAGCCCGACTCTTCCAATTGGACCTCACTTGTTGGTACTTTCGGGTACATTGCTCCAGGTATTTATTAATATCTCATTTTTTAAGATGCTTTAAACATGTCATCATTCAATTAATTAAAAGTGTTAGTTTTGTGTGCAAATTGATGCATTAAAACAAAGTACAATAGTATTAAGATTATAACTTTTCAGATTTAAGTATCAAAGAATTTTACTCTAATTCAAGTATCAAATGCGTAATTAATCTTCGAAGTTTAACACTTAATATTGTAACTTTTCAAATTTAAGTTTCAAAGAATTTTACTCTAATTCAAGTATCAAATGTGTAATAATCTTTGAAGTTTAACACTTAATTTTTCAATATTTAATATATCAAACTGATGAACTAAATATAAAATCTTTTTTAAACCTCTAAATTTCAATTTTCATATAATCTTCTAAACATTCGTAATTTCTTTTCAACATTATTTTATAATCTTCTCAATATTCTTACATAATAGTGTATTTGATTAGATATATATATTGCTTAATAGACCACACTGATTAGAAATATTTCTTTAAGCAGAGTTAGCTTATACAATGAAAGTAGACGAAAGATGTGATGTTTACAGTTTTGGGGTGCTAACAATGGAAATACTTATGGGGAGGTATCCTGCTGATTTGATTTCATATTTGCCATTGTTGTCATCGGCGCCGGCATCAGCATCAATATCGATACCAAATGACAACCAACTGATTTTACTTAAAGATGTGATAGACCAACGACTCTCACCTCCGGTAAGGCAAGTTGCAAAGGATGTTATCTCTACTACAAAGCTAGCATTTGCATGCTTGAATGGTAATCCCCAACTTCGGCCAACCATGCGACGAGTTGCTCAAGCCCTTACCTGTCAATCGCTTCCATTGCCTACTCCTTTCTCAATCATAAAATTGGAAGAATTGTGGGATCATGAAGTCTGTAGTGGCTAATATTAGGGTGCTAAAAATTTGAATAATAATTCTAAGCACGTGTATTGGCTTTCAGTCTATTTCTTTTTCTCTTCTTTGTATTGAAATGTTTAAGCACTCTAGTAATAAAGCTTTTGTAGTGAATCGGCTGTGATATAGAACAACTGCGTTTAAGCCTATGATATAGAAGAGCTACGTTGAATCACTTAATTTGTATGTTCAAGATTTTCTATTTTTGAAAAGTAACTAATGGCAAGACTTAGAATTTCGACTTTTAGTATCAATTGTAATATTCTACTATAGTACCGATTTGCTACAATACTTTTGCTTTGGAATGCTACAGCAATTCCAATATCACTTTTTTATTTCTTTGAACAAACAAAGAATACAATTGGTGAGCACACCAAATTACAATAAACACAACTCCACGCAATGACTCTTTTATTTTATTATTTACTTGCCATTTATTCTTATACACACTTATACACATTATTTTTCACAATTTCATCTTTATAACCTTTCACCATTCACTACCTGTTAAATCATTCAAAATTTAATTGTTATTGTATTGAATATAATTGAAACGGATTTGAGTGATGATTTTGAAATTTATACTTTTAACTTGTACTTTTTTTACTAAAATGCTAAAATGTTGTACTTTTCTCAAATTTCTCGAATAAATTTTTATCTTTTTTTTTATCCAATTGGAAGCATAAAACATTATTCTTATTTAATTAAGTCTTATTTTACATGAAAACCACTAAAATTCATTATTTTTACCATATCATAAGGTAATAATTATTTTTGTTAAATCAATTTCCACGTTGCAAAAATTTAAAAATTTAAATTGAACTGTCATTTACATAATATGTAACAAATGGCTCATATAATAAGCCATGTTAGCATCTAAAGGGCTTTTTTATTTTCAAATATATGCTATGTAGATGTTGGCATCATAAAAAGAAATATGGCATATATGTTGATTTGACAAGAAATAATATTATTTTGTGCAATTTTCATCTAAGAAAAAGAGCTTAATGAAACAAAACTATACTCAGATTTAATTAGACAAAAATAAATATTTTAAGGATTTAATTGAATACAATAGAAGGATGGAGGCTTATATGAAAAATTCATGTGATTGACGAGTCATTGATGACATTGAATATCAAGCCTGCTAGTTAGTCTTCTATTCAAATTTTGAAAAAAATTAAAATTTGGTGATACGATAAGATAGTCTTTTACCATTTGAGTTCCAAGAAACAATGTACCATTTGTTTGGAGGAGTTCTTGGTTGGAGACGAAGTTGCCTTGATGCCTCGCAGGCATGTTTTCCATGATGATTGCATTGTTAGGGGGATTTTTAGAAATTTTGCAAACTTCTTTACAGTATTTAAAATGAGGAGATAATACAATAAACAATCTTGCTTTGATATAACTGTATAAAATCTTATGGCAATCGATGATGAATACATTTTACTCAAAATTCTCGGAGTGTTGCCAATTATCTCTACATTAATTGATTTACACATCAAAATGGACATTTTTTGAAATATTGAATTTAGTTGTACAAATAATTTTTGGAAAAGATTTATAGATATAGTGGTGGCAATTTTGTGTCGTTTTAGTTTATATTGAATTATTAGAGTAAAAGAAATTTTAGATGGTTGTGGGTACAGATTATTCAGATTATTTGAAATTGAGACTATTGGATTTGGATTATTTTGAGTTTAAATTATTATGTTTTAAAATCAATTTATTTTTAAATAATAATTTTCAATCAATTTTCGAGTTATTTGAGTTTGAATCATTTCAAATTTATATTAATTCAAGTTTAAATAATTTCGAGTTTGAGTTGAGCAAATTTAGATTGTTAATTTTTTCCTAATCAAATTAGATTGGATTAGGTCCATATCTAGACAGATTTAAGATTATATATTATTATAATTATTAGTATTGTAAGATGAAAATATTAATGTTCTTTAGAAAAATTATTAAAATTTTATTTATTGATTGCTATCTAAATTGAATTAACCAAACATAGAAAGAGGTTTGATTGAGAAACAAAGTATGATCTTAGAAGCAGAAGCACTAAAACATGAGAAATAAAATTGATTCTATAAACAATTAACTAAAGCATAGCAAGCCAAAGGTAATTTTGTGCAACAAAGCTTTTTCGATCAATCTAACAATGGTATCATCTTTTGTGTCCCAACTTTTCTTCGTTCTCATCCTTGCATTGCTTCAATCTACGCTAGTCTTTGCCTTGGTAATTGGTATCCTTTCAAACTACTTCTTCAGTTATTGCTCCATCCATTGAAACATAAACCCTTCTTAAATGGAAAGCTAGACTTGACTAGGGGTGAGCATTTGTTCAATTGGTCGATTCAATTCAGTTTTAAAAAACTTAAAAACCCAAGAACCAACTTAACCGAACCAAGTTATACAAAGCTAACATCATAAGTAAGCTCTAGAATTCAACATCTTTGTCCAATCGAATTTACAACAACTAGAATAGTTCAACATCCAACACTCTTACTGTCAACTACTTTCTAAGAAAGCAGTAACAAGTACATCCGAATGTCCTTAGAGTACGGGAAACAGTATATCAATCTTGAAGAACTCAAAAATCGATTTAGACTTATCCCAATATCAATTATATTAAAACCAAATTTCAACAATCCAAACAGAAAAGATTGAAAGAGATGAGTTTTTAACTAATTAAAAATTTACCAGATTGTAATGAAATATGACCTGCATTGCCCATTTCACATGATCAGCAATGCTCAATTCCACGAATATGGATAGCAGCAAACCCAGAATCAAAATAAAGCAATAATAAACAGATAGTACCAAAGGAAAACTATGGCATTTCCTTCAAGAACAGGCAAAAACTTTTCTATGATCTTATTCAATACAAGCCGGTCAAACAAAATCCTATTGAAAATCATATCTTTTAAACTACAAATGGATACTAGTTTAAACCAACCAAAATTACGAGAACAAATGTTTCACTCACTAATCATGTGACGAAAGTTTATAACCAAAAAAATTCCTTGACCAAAAAGATTCAGACAATCTTAATTTCCCAGAAATATGATCAAAGCAAATGTTCAAAAACAATTAAGAAAAACCATCATTAATAATCAAATTTCCCTTCTAAAAATAATGACCAAACATGCCATAAGGACCATACAAGCAAAATCCATTATGAATCTTTGTAAATGTAAAAATCAGTACTATATTTTCAACCAAACAAAACCATGAAAACTACAAAGCATCAGAATCATTGACAAAACGACAAATTTAGAATAAAAGGAAAAATGGCTTTTTTATGAGCAAATCAACGGTTGTAACTTAAAAAGGTTCAGATCAACGGTCCAAAACATTTTTCCTGGAATAGGTTACTTCAAAATTTTTCGAGCTTATTTTCAATTAAAAAACGTTTCGGCATTTGGCTTTGAGGCTAATGCTTTACTTATTTTCTGTTTTTTAAGAAAAATACCATTTCAATTACTTTTTCTTTATGGTTGATAAGAAAAATATACGTTTTAAATTTTTAGAAATTTTAAAATAAATTTATTTTTAATTATTTAATTGCCCAAGTAAAAAAAAAAAAATAGTATATGTGAATAAGATAAGAAAAGGATAAAAAAACAAATTTCTTTTATCATTATTATTGTGTTGTGATTTAAACAAGACAAAGCAAATTTCAAAAATAAATTGAATATAAACTGAGTTATATAGCAAATTTTAAAGAATAAAAACTGAGTTCAACAAAATTGATTTTGATTTGGTATGTCATTCTTTCTCATACATGTGTATAAATCTCTTAAATTATGATTTAAAAGAAATCTTATAAGAGTCAAAACAAATCAAGTTACTTGTGAATTATTCAGTTGGATTTACTTATTGTCGAATTAAGCTCAAACTCGAGCTACTCAAATAATGAGTCAAGCTTAGTTAGAGTAGTTTAATATTCAAGTTAACAGATTTGAGTGTCTAATAAGACTTATTTTTAATATATTTAATGTATATATAAGTAAATAATAAAATTAATATTTAATATATTTATAATTTTATCTAACTTAATTGAGTGTATTGAGACAAACTCGAATGGTACAATTAAATTACAAATTGTGTTAAAATATAAATAATAAAAGACAAATTTGATCCAACTTGAATCAAAATTTGAATCTCAAATTTTTTAGTCTAATTGAATCAAACCTGACAATTCATCAACTCAATTCGACTGGAATTACATCCTACAATATTAATAGTCATATTGTTGTGTCTCTTTATTTTCCCTTTTGTGTCCTACAGATTATCGTATATGAATATTTCTCCAAATATAAGAAAAAAAATGAATATTGCAAAAACATTAAAAATATTCTTTAATACCAACTGAAAAAAATTACATCTTTTAATAATTATAAATCACACCGTGTAACGCTGGTATTTTTTTCTTAATATATAATACATAAAGACTTAAATAAATGGACAGTATTCTATTTTTATGGATAAGTTCAACTTGCTAACTAGTATCATTATAACACTTGTTTTTTCCAGTGAAAATATATGAATCACATTTGGTAGAACCATCATTGCCCAATGAACCATTGGAATCCATGTATGGTCGTTATCCTTCCCATCTGCTTTTTCAAGCTTTGTTTTTTACATTTGGCACTTGCTAATTAAAATTCAAACCCCTTTTTTATTTTTTATTATTATTTTTTGGTGACAAGCACGAGGGAAGAAAGGGGATGATTGTGGGGGTTGTAAACCTGATTCACCCCTTCTTCCATCGTAAGAGAGACACAGTAACCACTAAACCCAAAACTTTGAGATTTTAATTAAAATTCAAAAGTTTAAAAAATGGAAATAAACCAAAAGTTACCATATTAACATGGAATATGAAGTAGGAATGCATATTTGGTTCATTTTTTTTGGATAGGAAGTATTTACTAGTTCATAAAGTAAACTATATTAATTACTTTTGGAAAAATTTTTACAATAAATTCTAATGAGATAATCCAAAAGTTAGGACAAAGAAATTCGCTTTCCAGTGTAAGGATTACAGATAACCAATCAATGGCAGTTCATGAAGCAAATAGGTTTAGCTCAAAGCATTTCTACTTGGCCGTGGAGCATTCAGGGTATGGTTTCCATCTCAAATAGACATGTCAAATGTGAATCATTTACACATACAAAGAAGAGAACAAACTAATTTAAAAGTGGCATAACTTGCCGATTGAGTCGACTTTAAGATGCAAGTATCAGCCTACGCAGAAGACTTAGGCATCTTATATTGCTTCTTGACAAATTGGGATGCCTCTGAATCTGCACTGTGGCATAATATTCTCAGTAAAGTCTGGTTATCAGCACCTAGCTTGCCTCTTGAAGATCTCATGTCCTCAACCAATTCTCGAGTCTACAAACGATTATGGCCGAAAAATATAGTAATATCGTATCTTCCTGTAGTATAAACATGGAAAAGTATTTGTTGGTGGAACTAATAATTAGTCAGTCTAAAAATTAATAATTTGATTAAAAATTTTCAATCGTTTTATTTTTATTTTAAAAATCAATATGGATTTTAAAGTTATAATTTCATTTTAATTATCAAATAACTTGATTCAAAGATATTAAATAAAATATTATAAGAATCAAAACTCCATATAAGAATCTCATATAAAATAAATTCAATTCTAACTTTTTTACTTCATTATATCTCAATTCAGCTTACAAAATAAAGAATATATTTATCAAATAATAAATAAAACATATATATTTTTATCTATTGTTCAAAATTTCTTATCAAACACATATTTAAAAAATAACATATTTACATATTTTTAATGTTTTCACTTTTTCCCCTTAAAATTTTTAATCCATTAATTAATCTAACATCAATTTTTTTTGGTACTAAAAAATCTATGATGAAGAAAGATTTTTCATTTAAAATAAGAACAGATCACATAAACGTCAAAGATAACTTATATTGAATTTACGGTGAATAACATTAGGATTAGTTGCCTAGAATTTTGTTAGCTCAACACTCAATAGATCTATAAAGGTAGGTTGCACTTTGTTTTGGCTTTTCATTAGCAACAACTAGTTACGTATCCTTTTGCATTTATTGAAATTGATAATAATGTTATATGTCATAAAATCAATTATAAATCATATTCTTATTATAATTTATAAAATTCTAGCCAATATTGTTATAAAATTATACGTCATACAATTCATACTATAATTTTTGTATCTAGTTGCTATTGTTGTTTTTATTGATATCAAACAATATAATAATTTATTTTATTATGAAAAAACTCTTTGTTTAAGATCAATTATTGTTAAATCGGATGCCTCATAATTTTTTTTTTATGCTTTTATGCTTTTATTTTAGATGCCGAATTTAATTTAATTTATGTAACATAATTTTTTTAATTCATCAATTTAATTTTTTTTTATAAATTTTTATTTAATATTTTTAATAAAAAATTCCCAAATTTTACCTACAAAATTTCATCTAAAACCTCATTTAAAATGAATTGGTGTCACTGTACTCTGTCGTTTGGATCAAAAAGGCCCGATCTGGTTGTGTTTACATGGCATCAATGTAAGACTTAAACTCAATTGATGGGAAAGGCGGAAAGGGTATGGTGGTGATTGATATTTTTGCTTTTCTTTTTTAATTTAATTAATAAATTATGAAATAATTTTTTAATTTAATATAATGAAAATTTTTATTATATAATAAACTTATAAATAAATAAAATAATTATTATATTTTTAATTAAAAATTATTATTTTATAAATTTTAATATTATATAAAAGATTAACTAAATATTATATTATAAACTAAACATAAAATTTAGTGCTATATTATATTATGTTAGTATTTTAACTAAAAATAGATAACTATGTCATTAATTAAAAATAAAGAAAAATACCAGTTGATATATTATTATTTTTATTAGTTTTTAATTATTCATCAACAAAGTTATTATTGATATAAAAATAATTTAATGAATTTTCAATTATTTATTAATTTTATAGATGTTAAATAATTTAAAATTTTTATTATATATAAATTTTAATCTAATATCTTTAATGGTTATTTCTTTTCTAACTATAATTCAACTCACCTCAACGATTCATTTGCATCGAAATATTTATATTCACAATTGATTTTAATATAATAAATATAGTATCTAATTTCACCGTTATTTTTAATTTTACCTAAATCAATCTTATTACCCATTTAAATAGACTCTAAATTATTCTCATTACACTAAAGATGTCAATCTTATCCAAATTCGATGAAAATTTTAATTTTTTATCCTAATAAAAATAAAATAAATATTAAATTTTAAAAATTGATATTGAAATGTGTATGATTTTAAAGTTTCACTTACAAAATTTTATTTAATTCATTTAAGTCTTTTTTATTGTACCATAATGTTGATGATTCTTGCTTATAGTCCGACTTAAAATTTAATTGGTACCATGAACACGTTAAAAATGAATGGGTTGGATTTCCATACTAGATAAAAGATCGGCTTGAATCAAATTAAATGAAAAAAAATTTTACATATATGTAAGAATTATTGTTTTATATATTGATTTGACCTACCTTCACTTGTCATAAAATTCTTTTTCTGGGAATATTCTATCCGAAATTGGCTTATTGAAAAGTCTTGAGTTGATTTCCTTATCAAATAATGAGATCAATGGTTCCATTCTACGAGAAATAGGGAGGTTGAGTTCAATTTCCTGCATCTTTTTCTCTTATAACCATCTACGTGGTTCTATTCCTGGAGAGGTTTGCAGCCTTTCCAAGCTCACTGGTCTTGGCTTGTCACAGAATAATTTCTCTATAAGTATTCCACCTAAAATCGGAAGGTTGAGTTTACTTTCTCTACTTCTCTTTGATGCAAACAATCTCACCAGTCCAATACCTATTTCTATTGGAAGCTTGCATAATTTGTCCCAACTTGTCCTAGTTGACAATAGTCTCAATGGTGCCATACCTAGAGAAGTTGGGATGACGAAGTTACTCAATATGCTTGATCTTTCAATAAACCAACCAACTGGTCCTGTCCCAACATCTCTGGGAAACCTAAGGAACTTGGTATGGCTTTATCTGTATGGTAATAACCTCTCTGGTTCTATCCCTAATGAAATAGGATAGCTTGGATCTCTTATCACAATGCAGTTGTTAAGTAATAACCTCACTGGTGTCATCCCTGCTTCCATAAGAAACTTAACCAAATTGTCTACTCTTTACCTTTTTGAAAATAAGCTTTCCGGGTCAATACCTCAAGAGATAGGGATGCTTGTATCTCTTACAGAACTTTTTTTCTTTGATAACAATTTCTCTGGTTCAATCCCTGCTTCCATAGGAAACTGGACCAGCTTATCTACTCTCTACCTTGATCAAAATATGTTTTCTGGTTCAATCCCTGCTTCAATTGGAAACATGACGAAGCTTGTGGGGTTAAGTCTTCTATATATCTTTTATCAGGGCCAATTCCTTCGTTCAGCAATCTTACTCATTTGGAATCACTCCAAGTATCGGACAACCATCTCGGTGGTCCATTACACGAGAATGTATGCTTCGGTGGACAACTCATATATCTTGGGGCTATCAACAACAATTTGACGGGTCTGAACCCATCAAGTTTAAGAAACTGCAAAAGCTTTTACAGAGTTAGGCTTAAAGGAAAGCAGTTGACAGGAAATATATCAGAAGCTTTTGGTATATATCCTAATTTGAATTATATTGCATTAAGCAACAACAAATTTTATGGTGAACTTTCTTCGGGTAATGCCATAGTCTAACAAGCCTATGAATCTCCAATAATAACATTTCTAGAAAGATACCACCTGAGCTCAAACATGCAACTCAATTACAAGAAATCGATCTCTCTTCAAATCATCTCATGGGTGAGATTCCCAAGGAATTGGGAGCATTGACATTGATGTTCAATCTTTTGCTAAGTGGTAACCAACTTTCAGGCAAAATTCCATCAGAGATTGGTGTTCTTTCAAACCTACGACATCTTAACTTGGCATCAAACAATTTAAGTGGATCAATTCCTAATCGACTTGGAAAATGCTCTAAGTTATTGAACCTGAATTTGAACAAGAATAAACTTGGAGAAGGTATTCCAATTTCAATAAGCTACATATATGGTCTTGAAAATATAGATTTAAGTCAGAATTTACTTATTGGGGAGATACCACAACAGGTTGCAAAATTACATTCCTTGGAAATGTTGGACCTTTCTCACAATATGCTCAATGGTTCCATCCCAAATTCTTTTAATGATTTGCAAAGCTTGACTGTTGTGAATATCTCTTGCAATCAATTAGTAGGTCCTATACCCAACATTAAGGCATTTCATGAGGCTTCATTTGATGCCTTAAGAAACAATAACGGCCTATGTGGTAATGCCACTGGACTAATGCATTGTGTCGTCGCTGCTGCTAGCAACAACGTTGGTCATAGAAAAAGCACCAAGTTCATCATTTTCATTGTGCTTTCACTCTTTGGTATTCTTCTTTTACTATTTATCATGGCTGGAAGTTTCTTTATTCTTTGCCAAAAGAACCGAACTAGAAAATCTGAGTCAATGGAGGCACAACTTGGAGATTTTTTCACATTGTGGGGATATAATGGAAGAATACTCTATGAGAACATTATTGAAGCCACTGAAGATTTCAGCTCCAACAATTTCATTCAGGAGGCTATGGAGCTGTTTATAAAACTGTGCTACCCATTGGTGAGATGGTTGCAATGAAGAAACTTCACCAATCTGAAAATAACATGATTTCCAACAACTTGAAAGCCTTTGAAAGAAAGATTCATGGTTTATCAGAAATAAGGCAACGTAACATTGTGAAGCTGTATGGCTTTTGTTCACATCCAAAGAACTCATTTTTGGTTTGTGAGTTTGTAGAAAGGGGAAGTTTGAAAATGGTGTTAAGGAATAAGGACAAGGCAATGGAGTTAGATTGGGAGAAGAGGTTAAATGTTGTAAAAGGAGTGGCCCATGCCTTGTCCTATGTGCATCATGACCATTCATCACCTATTATTCATCAAGACATTTCCAGCAACAATGTTCTTTTGGATTTGGACTATGAGGCTCATGTCTCAGATTTTGGCACAGCCAGGCTTTTAAAGCCTGATACTTCCAATTGGGCCTCACTTGCTGGCACTTTCGGATATATAGTTCCAGGTATTTATTGATCTCTTTTTTTTTTTAAAGATGCTTTAAACATGTAATCATTGAATTAAAAGTGTTAGTTTTGTGTGCAAATTGATGCGTTAAAACAAAGTTCACGTGGTATCATGATTGTAACTTTTCAAAATTTAAGTATCAATTTGACTATAATTCAAGTATCAAATGAGTAATTAATTTTTAAAGTTTAACACTTAATTTTTCAATATTCAACATATCAAACTGATGAACTAAATGTAAAATTTTATTTGAACCTTTGAATTTCAATTTTCAATTAATTTTCTAAACATTCGCAATTTCTTTTCAACATACGTTTTATAATCTTCTCAATATTTTTATATAATAATGTATTGGTTAGATATATTTGTTGCTTAATAGAGCACATTGATTAGATATGTTTCTTTAAGCAAAGTTCACTTGTACAATGAAAGTAGATGAGAAATGCGATGTATATAATTTTGGAATTCTAATAATGAAAGTTCTTATGGGAAGACATCACGGTGATCTTATATCATGTTTATCATCATTGGCGTTTGGCATCGACATCGGCTTTGGTGCCTAATGACCTACAAATTTTATTAAAGATGCGATAAACCAGCATCTCTCACCACTAGAAAACCAAGTTGTAGAGGATTTAGTATTTACTACAAAGGAAGCATTTGCATACTTGAACGACAATCCCCAACTTTGGCCAACCATGCAATAGGTTGCTCAAGCCATTACCAGTCAATAGTTTCCATTTCCCAATCTTTTCACTATCATCAAATTGGGAGAACTGTTGGTCATGGAGTTTGTGGCTAACTAGGTGCTAACAATTTGGATAATAATTCTTGGTATGAGTATAATTTGCTTTCTCAATCTCCTTCTTTATCTCCTTTGTATTCAAATGTTTAAGCAATCTAATATATATGTGGTTAAATATTTGATTCACTAATGGTGACATTTCATTAATAAATAAAAACTAAATTAGTTAAATCTTTAAAAATAAATTACTTCTTACATATGCAAGGTCAATGGGTTAAACAAAAGCAAATCACTTGAATATAGTAGAGGGAGAATTTAATCAGAAATTAACATAAAAAGAGAGATTAGGGAAATTTTTTTTTGAGTTTTAGTTTCACAGTATTGTTGGATAATATTTTATAATTTCATCTAGATAAACATAAGATGACCGAACCTACACAAGCATGAAAAACAACAAAACTTGAAATGATATTAAGAAAGAAGCCATGATTTGGATAGTTCAAAGGAATATATATTTTATTAATTATTTAAGTATAAATTACATTGACTAGCCCGGATGGTCAGGTATTTATTCAACCCCTCTCCAGTTAATTTCCACAAAGACTAACAAACTAACGTGTTTCATGGCAATAATAAATTAGTAAATCTGTTACACGCGCGAGTCAACTCAAGACCGCAAGGTTGTGATCAAATCATTGCAAACCCAAGTAAATCATGAATGACGTGAAACACTTCTTGACAGACATCTCAAGTCTTCCTCCGATTGACATTGGCGTCAATTTTAGATATTTCTACTTTTTCTTGTCTTTTCCTTTCTTACGTTTTTTTTTTCTTTATTACGTAGAAAGGCGGCTAACTAGGCTGGGGCATGTAGGGTGTGATATTACTCTTATTCTAGTTTTAAAAGACTTCCTAAAAGACTTATGAAGTCTTCCTTCAATTGACGTTGGCGTCAATTGAGATGTTTCTAATCTTTTCTTTTTTTCTTTTCATTTCTTTATTGTGGTGGGAAAAAAAAAAACACAGTTGATTGGAGGCAGCTAGTGTACTTGAAAAAAAATTTAATAATTACGGTTTTTTTACTATTAGATTACGATTTTTTTTAAAAGTTATAATTTTTTTATGTTAGACTATGATTTTTTTCAAAAATCAAAGTTTTTAGGTATATTAAACTACAAATTTATCTATATAGACCATGATTTTTTAACAAATCGTCGTCCTTTTATATATTAGATTATAATTTTATGAAAATTGTAATCTTTTTAATATTAAACTATATTTTTCGTACTAAACTATTTTATATAAACTATATTTTTATCTATCTGGCACATTTTTATTTATTTAATTTCTAATTTTATGTATGAATTAAATTTATCAAATTATTTTTTTAAAAAAAGAATAAAATTAATTAAATAATAAAAATAATTATTTTAAAATAAAATAATAATTTTAAATAATTAAAATTTGTTTAACATATTTTAAATTTATAAATTAAAAATATTTTAAAATATATACAAAAGTTATCATTAATTATTATATTTCATTAAAAAAATTCAAATGAAGTTAAAACATACACTCAATAAAAATAAAAACTTAAGTAAACTAAATTACTATGAGCTTAGATGTCCATCTTTATTACACGAATTAATTTTGATTTATATCCTTTTTATGCATAATACTGTACATATTTATTAATTTGCATCACCAATTATAATTCCTAGATCCGTTATGCATGGCAGTGAGCTTAATTCAGTTTCAAGTTTTATTTGCACTAATCCTTCTTAAAATTTTATTTTTCTTTCTTTATGGAAGGGAAATTAGCGGCGGTCATGTATTTTGGCAAAACAAATTTATTTTGACTCATGCATATTGTATATTTGGTTATCAAAGTGCATTTAAAAGGGTATGCAAAGCAAGAAAAATAAAAATTATTGAAATATTTTTATTAGGTTGATTGATGTATTATTTCTTCTCTAAAATAAAATTTGAATCTATTTTCCTAAAAAAGGAAAAACAAAAAAATTTAACTATGAACATAGTTAGGTGTCAAAAAAAGGCTCGTGGTTAAAATATTTGTGGGTATCAATTTAATATGTAATTTATTTGATATTGAAGCCCTATTTTGATATTACTAATAATCTTACATTCTTGATACTTAAAAATATTGTATAACCAAATGTAATAATCTAATAATCAAAAATAAAACTATGATTAATAATCTTCTTTCTTTTGAATCAAACGTCTTTATAAACAAATATGATTATGATGTAAATTTTTTGAAAGTTGAAAAGTTTGCATTTCTTAAAGCAATTGATTTGTCTTTTATGACTTTTTTTTTTGTAAATGCAGCAAGATCTGCGTCATTCTGTCTACTTTTTTTTCTTTACTTTTTTATTTGTTTGAAATGGTTGGCTACTT
>NW_019167983.1:0-20624 GCF_002303985.1 Durio zibethinus | reverse complement strand
AAAGAAACATTGAATAAAAAAGAAAATCAAAAGTCAAGAATACATATAAGTATTAGACAGTCAAAAGTCTATCGTGGTTTATGTAATAAAATTAAAAGATATAAGCTAATAATTTATGTGTAAAAGACTTCATATTTATTGCAAAATATTTGAATTTTATATATTTATATAATTAAAGTATACGAATGAATTTAGGATTTTTTTGAGGTATTTATTTATTATAATTGGTGTTATCTTATTGTTTAAATGAATTAAATTAATTCTATTTTAAAGTTAATTATCTTATTGTTTAAATGAATTAAATTAAATTATAAATTAAATTATTATTAAATTCTATTTTAAAGTTAAAATTACTCCCCACTATTTTGAGTATGGGTAAATCTTACTCAGATTTTCCGTTCTTGATTGGTGCAGTGCATTAAGTTGATATTTGAAAAGGTCTAAACAATCAAAGATATTCAACAACTTGTAATAACAGGTATCCGATTTTAAGTTGCATAACTTGACTGACATTGCTTCACAACATCTAAGTTGACATTTTAAAATTAATTATTGTTAAATTCTATTTTAATTTATTTATTTTAAATCTTAGTCAGATTTTCATCTTGATTCTGCATAAAATTAAGTTTGATTTGAAAAGGTCTAAATATATTAATAAATTTTTTCATTCAAAATCAAAGATATTAAAACTTGTTAACGGTATATTTTAAGTTGCATACAATTGATGAGTGCTTACAAATCTAAGTGTTTTTCAATGCTTCTAGCAGTCTCAAATGAATTGATGTCACTGTTTAATGTTAAGATATATTTTATAATAATATACACTGTGCTTTTTCTTTTGGATGAGAATACATTTTATCCTTAACTTTGTGTTTAAATAATTGATGGTAAAGAGTGTGGGACTTACCAACCAACTTTTGAAATTTTAATTTTTCTTTTTTTTTATTTTAAATATATTAATATATTATGAAATAATTTATTAAATTTAATATAATAAAATTTTGTTATATAATAAACTTATAAATAATAAATTATTATTATATTATGAATTAAAATTTTTATGTTATTATTATATAAAAAATAATAACTAAATATTATATTATAAACTAAAATTAAAATTAGTATTATATTATTTTTAACTAATAATAGATAACTACATCATTAATAAAAAATTAAAGAAAAAATATCATTTGATATTTTATTATTTTTTAGTTTTTAATTATTTATCAATAAAAATATTATTTGATATAAAATAATTTAATGATTTTTCAATTATTTATTAATTTTATAAATGTTAAATAATTTAAAATTTTTATTATAGACAAATTTTAATATAATATATTTAATGGTTATTTCTTTTCTAACTATAATTAAACTTACTTCCACCATTCATTTGTATCGAAATACATATATTCACAATTAATTTTAATTTTATAGATATAGTATCCAATCATACCATTTTTAATCCTATCTAAATCAATCTTATTATTCATTTAAATAGAACTTACATAATTCTCATTGCACTAAAGATATAAATCTTATCCAAATTTGACAAAAAATTTAATTTTTATTCAAGTATAACTAACATAGATATTAAATTTTAGAAATTAAGATGTAAATGTGTATGATTTTAAAGTTGCTCTTACAAAATTTCTTTTAATTCATTTAAGGCTTAGTTTGGATTACACCTTGCTTTGGTGCGAACAAGTACCTTTTGCTATAATCTCACTATGATTATCCATTTGGATAACTTTATTACTGTGCAATTTATTCTACATGGCATAAGTTGGAGGAATAATCTCCATTAGTGTGAAAAAGGATGCAGTGACTCACCGCAATCTCTTTTGGACATTTTTGTCCTCATAAATTCTTTCAATTCCATTTTACCTATTCTTTAAAATTTTATTAAGATTAAAATAATTTTAATAAAATTAAAAATAATATTATATTTCTACTCACATTATTATTTTTTAGTTATATCTTTAAATCATTAATTTTTGAATATTTAAATATTAAATAAAATTAAAATATGTATTAAAATAATTTTTTAATTCATTAATAAATTAATATCCATAATAATCATTTTTTATTTTCATGTCACTACTATCATTGCTTTTGTATTTAAATACATAGTAATCATTGATTTTAACCTATAGTTATAATATCAAATCTTACCGTTACAGTATTTAATTTCATCATTAATATTATTTTCAATCTCACACAGCTAATCTCATTAGCCATCCAAATAAACAGTAAATTTTTTTTTTGATGCACCATAATATTGACGATTTTTGCGTATCTTTCATATTATAATTTAATTGGTACCATAAAAATGTTAGAAATGGTTGGCCAAAAGAATTGGATAAGACTCTATATTGGATAAAAAATTTGCTTTAACCAAATTAAATGAATAAAATTTACACATATTTTAGAATTATTATTTTATATATTGACTTGATTGTTGATTTATGGTTTAGCATTGGTATCTTCATTTAATAATTGAACTATTATTTTATATACATATATATTGATCATAAAGTTTTTAAAAATTTATTAATTTTTATAAATATATTATTATAAAATACATGTTAATTTTTTAATTTTGTTTATAAAGTTTTAAAAATTTATATTAGATAATTTTTAATTCATTAATTACTCTACGATACTTATCTTTTTTTTAATTATTATCTAATGTAATCTTATAAACTCATTTATCGAGTTTAAAATTTTAATTGATGTATTAGATAATTTTCATTTAAAATAATTATCATGAAATTTTTTAACTTGTACTTTAGACTAAAATTTTCTTTTATTTATTTTATAAAAGAAAATAAAAATATCAATAATCAAAATTTATGAAAAAAATTAAAATTTAATTTAATTAATTCATATAATCACAATAAATTTAAATTTTAAATATCAGTATTTACAATTTTTTCTATAACTTTTTTTATAAAAAAATCCAACGAAATTAATTTAAACATAAAAAGCCGCCAACTTAAAGTTGCATTTTTTGCTTGACGTGGATGTTTAATAGAAAGTGAAATGGTCATATATTTTGCATAAATTGATTTGAATAATATATAATTGGATCCAGTATGAAATAACATGATAAACCCAACAAAAAAAAAGGTTGAAATAAATTCGAAGAAAATCTAAAATCATTTTAAATTTATTTCAAAATGATAAAATAAAAAATGATTAAATAAAAATAAAAATCAATAGATTGAAAGATTTTGTTTTATAAATCAAGTATGTAAAATTTAAAAAAACTGAAAAAATTTTGATACATTTTTTAGATAGATATTTAACCATTAAATAAGCACTGATTAAAATTGAATTATAAATGATATTTTTAATTTTATTTACATTCTTATTATTTTTTTGCACTCTTTAAATTTTTTTATTAAACTACTTTAAGTAAAGAAATTTTCAAATTTCACTTTAAAACGTTCATTTAAATTTGTCATTTTTAACATGTTGGTGGCACTACTAATAAGTCAATGTTAAAATTAATAATCTGATTAAAAATTTTCAATTAATTTATTTATATTTTAAAAATTGGTATGGATTTTAAAATTATAATTTCATTTTAATTATCAAATAACTTGATTCCAAGATATTAAATAAAATATTATAAGAATCAAAACTCTAAATCTTATATGAAAATAAATTCAATTCTAACTTTTTCATTTCATGTTATATCTCAATTTAGCTTACAAATTAAAAAGTATATTTATCAAATAATAAATAAAAAATATATAGTTTTGATCTATTTTTCAAATTTTCTTATCAAACACACATTAAAAAACATATTTATATATTTTTAATGTTTTTACTTTTCTCTTCTTAAATTTTTAATCCATTGATTAAATTAACATGATTTTTTATATTAAATCTCTGATAAAGAGAGATTTTTCATTCAAAGTTAGAACAGATTTTTATTCCATTGAATAGTATTAGGATTAATTACCTAGAGCTTTGCTAGCTCAATACTCAATAAATCTGTAATAGTAAGGTTGCACTTTGTTTTGGCGTTCCATTAGCAACAACTACTTATGTGCTTTTCTGCCTTTGTTGAAATTGGTAATAAGTTTATATGTCATAAAATTAATTACAAATCATATCATTGTTATAATTTATAAAATTCTAACCAATATTATTATAAAATTATAAGTCATAGAGTTCATACCATATATTTTTGTATCTAATTGCTATTGTTGTTTTTATTGATACCACATAACACAATAATTTATTTTATTACCAAAAAAACTCTTTATTTAAGGTTAGTTATTTTAAATCAAATGCCTTCCAATTTTTTTTATTTGCGCTTTTATTTATTTTATTTTAAAAGCTCAAATTAATTTATGCAATAAAAATTTATTAATTTATTAATTTAAATTTTAATTTTAATTTAATATTTTTAATAAAAAATTTCACAAATTTTACTCATAAAATTTCATATAAAGTCTCATTTAGAATGAATTGATGTCATTATTTAATGCGTTTAAGCATCTTTTTAATGCAATTACACTGTTCTTTGCTGTTTGGTTAGGGATTATGTTTTCTTGGCTTTAGTGGGACTTAAACTTATTGATGGGAAAGGGGTGTGGCATACTTTTGACACATTTGACATTTTGCTTTTTTTTTTTTATTTTTTAATTTATAAATTTTGAAATAATTTTTTAGTTTAATATAATGAAAATTTTTATTATATAATAAGCTTATAAATAAATAGAATTATTATTATTATATTATGAACTAAAAAGTATTTTTTATAAATTTTATTATTATATAAAAATTAATAATTAAATATTATATTATAAACTAAAATACAATTTAGTATTATATTATATTATTATTTTAACTAAAAATAGATAACTACAACATTAATAAAAAATTAAAGAAAACATCATTTGATATATTACTATTTTTATTAATTTTTAATTATTTATCAACAAAATTATTTTTCATGGAACAGCTTATGAAGGCTAAAGATATAATCCAGAAAGGCGCATGACCTGTAATCTGCATTGTTCATATCGTGCCAAACATGGCCCTATTTTTCATACAAAGATGGGTCAAGTACATCTATTAATTTTTTTCAAAATTTTAATAATTTTTTAAAAAATTCATCAGTTATTATTAAAAATAATATGCATGAGACAAATAAAAGTAAAATGAAATAAAAAAGGACATATAATTTATGTAATTTGACAAAATGTTTACATTCACAAAGAATGATAATAGAATCCACCAATTAAAATTATTAAAATTGTAATCCTATTATTTAAAAAAAAAAAAACACAAAAACATACATATAAAAGATATTGTAAAACGCACACACATACTTATATAGTGTGTTTTGTCTTTTGTATTTGTTTTATACTTTTCATACTATAATAATTTATTTTGTTAATTGAATTTGTTTTAACTTGAAGTCTTAATCTATTTTTATCATTTTATTTTTCTAATCATTAGTTAAATATAATTTACTTATTAATAATTAAATATTTAATAAATATATTTATTTAATATAGTTTTATTTTATAAATTACCAACAAAATATTAAAAATAGTTATAATTTCATTGCAATATAAAAAATTAACATAAATACACTCAAAACCTATGAGCCCATTTAAAATAATTAAGGGTAAACATGGCAGGATTGGACTTGTGTATTGTGTTATGTTAACCTACATGCCATGTACTGGTAATGGCCTTTAACGGACTATATCATATCGAACTATAAGCGTGAAATCTTTTAGTCTAGCATAATACACATATAAATCGTATTTAGCTCAATCTAACTACTTAATAATGAATTGTGCCAAATATAAACAATATCATATCAAATCATATCATGAAATGAACTGTCTAACTCGTTCAACACCTCTAATTATATTATAATGTTGTCGAATCTTGTGAATCCTTCAACCTATAATTTATTTTGCATAACAAGCACATTAGAAATGGGAGGCCAAAAGAATGGGATAAGACTATATTGAATAAAAGATTGATCTGAATCAAATTAAATAAATAAAACTTTATACATTTTAAAATTATTATCTTATATATTAAATTCACTCTTAATTTATAGACTACACAACTATTGCATCTTCATTTAATAATTTAATTATTATTTAATACAAATGATGATAAAAATTTTAATTTACAAATTATTAAATGATTTATATTTTAAATTTTGTAAATAATTAATCCATTCATTAATTATTAGACATTAATTTTTAAAAATACATGATAATTATTAAATTAAAATATTAATTCTTAATAATCTTTACATAAATTTTATTTATGACGTAATGGTATGTGTTCTTATAAGTTTCATTAGAGAATTTAAAATTTTGATTGATTTAAAGGGCATTAATTTTCATGTTAATATTATCATTTGATTTTAATACGTGCACATAAGCTAGAATCGTTCAAAGAACAGAAAAAACTGTCTTCATCTAACTGAAATAATAAACGTAATAAAGGTTGTCTTGTGAATTTTAATTATGCAAAGTACTGAAATATTCTTATACATAAATACCTGACCATGCTAGCCAATGTAATTTATAACAATTAACAAGAGACTCTTTTTGAACTATCTAAATCATGTCATCCTTCCTAATGCCATTCAAAGTCGTGCTCTTCCTCATACTTGTCCTGCTTCACTCTTCCTCTGTTTTTGCTTCTTCATCCTCCATTGCTGCACTTACAAGAGGTAAAGAAGCGGAAACTCTTCTAAAATGGAAAGCTAGCCTTGACAACAACACCCAAACTTTGCTCTCTTCTTTGTGGGTTGGAGACAGCCATTGCAGGTGGGTTGGAATTACCTGCGACAAGGCTGAAAGCATCACCAATCTAAGCCTTCCAGATTATGGGTTGAAAGGTACACTTCATAGTCTTAACTTTCTTTTCTTCCCTAACCTGATGAGGCTTAACCTTCGTAACAACTCACTGTATGGGCCCATTCCCTCGCACATTGGGAACCTTTCCAAGCTCACCTTCCTTGAATTGTCATACAATAACTTTTCGGGGAATATTCCATCCGAAATTTGTTTATTGGAAGGTCTTGAGTTGATTTCCTTAGCAAGTAATGAGATCAGTGGTTCCATTCCATTAGAGATGGGGAGGCTGAGTTCAGTTTCCGAGATTTATTTCTTTGACAACTATCTACGTGGTTCTATCCCTGCTTCCATAGGAAACTTGACCTACTTATCTGTTCTCTACCTCTATCAAAACATGTTTTTTGGATCGATGCCTCAAGAGATAGGGATGTTTAAATCTCTCACTGTTTTTGATTTGAGTCAAAATAATTTCTCTGGTTCAATCCCTGCTTCTATAGGAAACTTGACCAGCTTATCCATTCTCTACCTTCATCAAAATATGTTTTTTGGGTCAATACCTAAAGAGATTGGGATGCTTATATCTCTCACTGAATTTTCGTTGAATCAGAATAATTTCTCTGGTTCAATCCCTGCTTCCATAGGAAACTTGACCAACTTATCTCTTCTCTACCTCTACCAAAATATGTTTTCTGGATCGATACCTCAAGAGATAGGGATGCTTAAATCTCTCACTGACTTTGAGTTGGGTCAAAATAATTTCTCTGGTTCAATCCCTGCTTCCATTGGAAACTTGACCAGTCTATCCACTCTCCACCTTTATCAAAATATGTTTTCTGGGTCAATACCTCAAGAGATAGGGATGCTTAAGTCTCTCACGCACTTTGCGTTGAATCAAAATAATTTCTCTGGTTCAATCCCAGCTTCCATTGGAAGCATGTCGAAGCTTGTGATGATATATCTTCACTATAATCATTTATCAGGGCCAATTCCTTCAACGCTCGGCAATCTTACTCATTTGCAATCATTACAATTAGGAGATAACCATCTCAGTGGTCCATTACCCAAAAATTTATGCAAGGGTGGACAACTCGTAGGGCTGACGGCTTTCAACAACAATTTGACGGGTCATATCCCACCAACTTTGAAAACTTGCAAAAGTTTATACAGAGTTAGGCTTGAAGGAAACAACTTTACAGGAAATATATCAGAAGCTTTTGCTGTGTATCCGAATTTGAATTACATTTCATTAAGCAACAACAGATTTTATGGTGAACTTTCTCCAAAATGGGGGCAATGTCATAATCTTACAAGCCTACAAATCTCCAATAACAACATTTCTGGAAAGATCCCACTCGAGTTGCAACATGCGACTCAGTTACAGGAACTCGATCTTTCTTCAAATCATCTTGTTGGTGAGATTCCCAAGGAATTAGGAGCATTGATATTGATGTTCCGTCTTCTGCTAAGTGGTAATCAACTTTCAGGCAAAATTCCACCAGAGATTGGAGTTCTTTCAAATCTACAACATCTTAACTTGGCATCAAACAATTTGAGTGGACCGATTCCTAATCAACTTGGAGACTGCTCAAAGTTATTGGACCTGAATTTGAGCAAGAATAAACTTGGAGAAAGCATTCCTTTTTCAATAAGCTTCATATATGGTCTTCAAATTCTAGATTTGAGTCATAATTTGATTATTGGAGCGATACCACAACAGCTTGGGGAATTACACTCTTTGGAAATATTGGATCTTTCTCACAATATGCTCAATGGTTCCATCCCAATTTCTTTCAATGATTTGCAAAGCTTGACTGTTGTGAATATCTCTTATAATCAATTAGAAGGCCCTATTCCCAACATTAAGGCATTCCATGAGGCTTCATTTGATTCCTTAAGACACAATAGGGGCCTATGTGGTAATGCCACTGGACTAATGCCTTGTGTTGTCTTTCATCGAAAAAGCATCAAAGTCATCATTTTCATTGTGCTTCCACTCTTTGGTCTTCTTCTTTTGCTCTTTATCATGGTTGGAAGTTTCCTTATTTTTTGCCAAAAGAAACGAACCAGAAAATCTGAGTCAATGCAGGCCCAACTTGGAGATATTTTCACAGTATGGGGATATAATGGAAGAATACTCTATGAGAACATTATTGAAGCCACTGAAGATTTCAGCTCCAATAATTGCATTGGTTCAGGAGGCTATGGAGCTGTTTATAAAGCTGTGCTACCCATTGGTGAGGTGGTTGCTGTGAAGAAACTTCACCAATCCGAAGATAGCATGATTTCCAACAACTTGAAAGCCTTTGAAAGTGAGATTCATGCTTTATCAGAAATAAGGCATCGTAACATTGTGAAGCTGTATGGCTTTTGTTCACATCCAAAGAACTCATTTTTGGTTTATGAGTTAGTAGAAAGGGGAAGTTTGAGAATGGTGTTAAGCAACAAGGACGAGGCAATGGAGTTGGATTGGGAGAAGAGGCTAAATGTTGTAAAAGGAGGAGTGGCCAATGCCTTGTCTTATATGCATCATGACCATTCGCCACCTATAATTCATCGAGACATTTCCAGCAACAATGTTCTTCTGGATTTGGACTATGAGGCTCATGTTTCAGATTTTGGCATAGCCAGGCTTTTAAAGCCCGACTCTTCCAATTGGACCTCACTTGCTGGCACTTTTGGGTACATAGCTCCAGGTATTTATTAATATCTCTTTTTTTAAGATGCCTTAGACATGTCATCATTCAATTAAAAGTGTTAGTTTTGTGTGCAAATTGAACCGTTAAAACAAAGTACAAGTAGTATTAAGATTGTAACTTTTCAAATTTAAGTATCAAAGAATTTTACTCTAATTTAAGTATCAAATGTGTAATTAACCTTTGAAATTTAACATTTAATTTTTCCATATTCAATATATCAAACTGATGAACTAAATATAAAATCTTATTTAAACCTCTAAATTTCAATTTTTATGTAATCTTCTAAACATTCGCAATTTCTTTTCAACATTATTTTATAATCTTCTTAATATTCTTAAATAATAGTGTATTTGATTAGATATATTTATTGCTTAATAGAGCATATTGATTAGAAATATTTCTTTAAGCAGAGTTGGCTTATACAATGAAAGTGGACGAGAAATGTGATGTTTATAGTTTTGGGGTGCTAACAATGGAAATACTTATGGGGAGGTATCCTGGTGATTTGATTTCATGTTTGCCATCATTGCCATGGGCACCGGCATCAACATCAACATCGATACTAAATGACAACCAACTGATTTTACTTAAAGATGTGATAGACCAACGCCTTTCACCACCGGTAAGGCAAGTTGCAAAAGATGTTGCCTCTACTACAAAGCTAGCATTTGCATGCTTGAATGGTAGTCCCCAACTCCGACCAACCATGCGACAAGTTGCTCAAGCCCTTACCCATCAATCGCTTCCATTGCCCAATCCTTTTTCAATCTTAAAATTGGGAGAATTGTGGGATCATGAAGTCTGCAGTGGCTAATATTAAGGTGCTAACAATTCGAATAATAATTCTAAGCAGGTGTATTTGCTTCCAATCTATTTCTTTTTCTCTTCTTTGTATTGAAATGTTTGAGCACTCTAGTAATAAAGATTTTGTAGTGAATTTGGTTGTGATATAGAACAGTTGTGTTTAAGCACTCAATCTGTATGTTCAAAATTTTTTATTTTTGAAATGTAACTAATGGCCAGACTAAGAATTTCGACTTTCAGTATCAATTGTAATATTCTACAATAGTATCGATTTGCTACAATACTTTTGCTTTGAAATGCTACAACAATTCTAATATCAATTTTTTATTTGTTTGAACAAACAAAGAATACAGTTGGTGAGCACACCAAATTACAATAAACACAACTTCACACAATAACCTTTTGATTTTACTATTTACTCGCCAATTATTCTTATACACACATACACATTATCTTTCACAACTTCATCTTTCTAGCCTTTCACCATTCATTGCTTGTTAAATCATTCAAAATTTAATTGTAGTCATATTGAGTATAATTGAAACGGATTTGACTGATGATTTTGAAATATATACCTTTAACTTGTACTTTCTTTTACTAAAATGCTAAAATGTTGCACTTTTCTCAAATTTCTCAAATAAATTCTTATCTTTTTTTTTATCCAATTGAAAGCATAAAACATTATTTTTATTTAATTAAGTCTTATTTTACATGAAAATCACTAAAATTCATTATTTTTACCATATCAATGGTAATAATTGTCTTTGTTAAATCAATTTTCGCATTGCAAAACATAAAAATTTAAATTGAACTATCATATATATAATATGTAACGAATAACTCATATAATAGGCCTCATTAGCATCTAAAGAGCTTTTTTACTTTCAAATATATGCTATGTAGATGTTGGCATCATAAAGAGAAATACAGCATATATGTTGATTTGGCAAGAAATAATATTATTTTTTACATTTTTCGTGTAAGAAAAAGAGCTTAATGAAACAAAATTATACTCAGATTTAATTAGACAAAAATAATTTTTTAAGGACTTAATTCGATATAATAGAAAGATAGAGGCTTATATGAAAAATTCATGTGATTGATGAGTCATTGATGACATTGAATTTCAACCCTGCTAGTTAGTCTTTTATTCAAATTTTGGAAAAAATAAAATTTGGTGATACTGATAAGATAGTCTTGTACTCATGAAGAAAAGGAGAAGACTTGAGGATTTGAGTTCCAAGAAACAATGCACCATTTGTTTGGAGGAGTTCTTGGTTGGAGACGAAGTTGCCTCGATGCCTTGTAGGCATGTTTTCAATGATGATTGCATTGTTAGGGGGATTTTCAAATATTTTGCAAACTTCTTTACGGTGTTTAAAATGAGGAGATAATACAATAAACAATCTTGCTTTGATATAATTGTATAAAATCTTATGCAATCGGTGAAGAATACATTTACTCAAATTTTCGGAGTGTACCAATTATCTCTACATTAATTAGTACACATCAGAATAGACATTTTTTGAAATATTGAATTAGTTGTACAAAATTTTTGGAAAAGATTTATAGATATAGTGTGGCAATTTTGTGTGTCATTTTACTTCATATTGAATTATTAGAGTAAAAGAAATTTTGGATGGTTGTGGGTACATATTATTCAGATGATGCTCTAGATTATTTGAAATTAAGACCATTGGATTTAGATTATTTTGAGTTTAAATTATTATATTTTAAATAATAATTTCCAATCAATTTTGAGTTATTTGAGTTCGAATAATTTCAAATTCATATTAATTCAAGTTTAAATAATTTCGAGTTGAGTTGAGCAAATTTAGATTGTTAATTTTTTTTCTAATCAAATTAGATTGGATCAGATCCATATCTAGACAGATTTAAGGTTATGTATTATTATAATTATTATTATTGTAAGATGAAAATATTAATGTTCTTTAGAAAAATTACTAAAATTTTATTTATTGATTGCTATCCAAATTGAATTAACTAAATATAGAAAGAAGTTGATTGAGAAACAAAGTATGATCATAGAAGCAGAAGTACTAAAACATGAGAAATAAAATGGATTCTATAAACAATTAACTAAGCATAGCAATTACTTCCATTAATTCTTCTCTATAACAAATGTAGAAATGTGAAACCAATTTGATTTTGATTCTAAATAAATAAATATATTTACCTTCACTACTTTATATTCACAGCTTACATATATAATAGCTGTGTGTGCTAGCAAAAGGTAATTTTGTGCAAATCAATCTAATAATGGTATCATCTTTTCTAGGTTTCCCACCTTTTCTTCTTTCTCATCCTTGCATTGCTTCAAAATAGTTTGGCTACTGCTCCATCCATTGAAACAAAAACCCTTCTGAAATGGAAAGCTAGATTTGACTAGGGGTGAGCAATTGTTCAGTTGGTCACTTCAATTCAGTTTTGAAAAACTTAAAAAACCGAAAACCGATTTAACTGGACCAAGTTATACAAAGCTAACATCATAAGTAAGCTCTAGAATTCAACATCTTTGTCCAATAGAATTTACAACAACTAGAATAGTTAAACATCCAACACTCTTACTGTCAACTACTTCCTAAGAAAGCAGTAACAATTATATCTCCGAATCATACAAAGATGAAACAAAAGTTATATTTAGGAAACTGGTCCTAAGTAGTCACCTTCCAAACTTACCAATGCTTGAAATTCCCTCTCTGCTTCCATCCACTTTGTTCCGATCACAATAAATCGGATGACAACATCCTTCTCAATCTTCGAGTGCTTGTCATTCATGAAGATATATGTTTTGGATTGGTCCACACTTCAAGAAAACTCAATGTTTTAGTGCCTTGTGTACAACTCCTTCCAAAATCTCTCCTCTGAACATCTTGAAGGTGATTTCACTGAAGTCAACAGGGAAAAGCACATCCCCAGTGTTATCTCTAACTCTGCCCTCCCCAATGCTCTCCCCGAGTTGTTACAGCCAGGAAATATCCAAGATCCTTGGTGGCCTTCTTCCGAGCAAATTCGTCCAAAAGGCGGACCACTATAGCCTTTTGGAGCATCAAGCCTTTGGCATCCAAGCTGTCAGCAGGAACTATTGGCAACTGCACCTTCAGAAACATTCTGCAACTGCAATCAACATGGAAATGTAAAAAAAAAAAAAAAAAAAGAGGTAATTGCAATGAAACCAATGTCCTTAGAGTAAGAAGAAACAGTAGATCAATCTTGAAGAACTCAAAAATCGATTTAGACCTATCCCAATGTCCAGTATGTTAAAACCAAATTTCAGCAATCCAAACAGAAAAGATTGAAAGAGATGAGTTTCTAACTAATTCAAAATTTACCAGATTGTGATGAAAATAACCCTACAACGCCCATTTCACATGATCAGTAATGCTCAATTCCACAAAATGGATAGCAGCAAACACAGAATCAAAATAAAGCAATTATAAAAAGAGAGTGCCAGAGGAAAACTATGTCATTTCCTTCGAGAACAGCCAAAGACTTTTCTATGATCTTATTCAATACAAGCCGGTCAGACAAGATTCTATTGAAAATCGTATCTTTTAAACTACAAATGAATACTAGTTTAAACCGACCAAAATTACTAGACAAAAGTTTCACTCACCAATCATGTGACAAAAGTTTATAACCAAACAAATTTCTTTGACCAAAAAAATTCAGACAAGACAGAACCGAAAACAAAGCCAAAATTCCATGTCAAGACAACCTTAATTTTGTGGAAATTTGATCAAAGCAAATGTTCAAAAACAATGAAGAAAACCCATCCTTAATAATCAAATTTCCCTTCTAAAAATAATGACCAAACATGCCATAAAGACCCATACAAGAAAAACCCATTACGAATCAAATCTTTGTAAATTTAAAAATCGGTACTATATTTTAAACCAAACAAAACCATGAAAAGTACAAAGTAAAGCATCAGAATCATTGACAAATGTCAAATTTAGAATAAAAGGAAAAATGGCTTTTTTATGAGCAAATCAACGGTTGTAACTTAAAAAGGTTCAGATCAACAATCCGAAACATTTTTCCTGATATAGGTTACTTCACTACTTTTCGAGCTTATTTTCAATTAAAAAACGTTTTGGCATTTGGCTTTGAGGCTAATGTTTTAACTTTTTTTTTTTAAAAGAAAAATACTCTTTCAATTATTTTTTTCTTTATGTTTGATAAGAAAAATATATGTTTTGAATATTTAGAATTTTGTAAATAAATTTTATTTTAATGATTTAATTGCCCAAGTAAAAAAAAATTTGTACACGTGAATAAGATAATTAAAAATGATTTGTATTTTCATAAGGTCCCAAAAAAGGAAAAAAAACGAAATTTCTTTTACCATTATTATTGTGTTGTGATTTAAACAAGACAAAGCAAATTTCAAAAATAAATTGAATATAAACTGTGTTATATAGCAAATTTTAAAGAATATAAACTGAGTTAAAACTGAGTCCAACAAAAATTGATTTTGATTTGGTATGTCATTCTTACTCTTTTTCTTTCTCACAAACATGTGTACAAGTCTTTCAAATTATGATTCAAAAACAATGTTATAAGAGTCAAAACAAATCAAGTTACTTGTGAATTATTCGATTTGATTTATTTATTGTCGAATTAAACTCAAACTCGAGCTACTCAAATAGTGAGTCAAACTTAGTTTGAGTAGTTTAATACTCGAGTCGACAAATTCGAGAGTCTAATAAGACTTTTATTTTTAATATATTTAATGTATATACAAGTAAATAACAAAATTAGTGTTTAACATATTTATAATTTTACCTAACTTAATTGAGTTTATTGAGCCAAACTTGAATGGCAAAATTAAATTATGAACTGTATTAGAGCATGAAAAATAAAATTCAATCTAACTCAAATCAAATTTTGAACCTCAAAATTTTGAATCAAACTTGACAATCCATCAACTCGATTCAATTGGAATTACATCCCACAATACTAATAGTCATATTGCTATGCCTCTTTATTTTTCTTCTTGCGTCCAACAGATTATCTTATGTGAATATATACTCCAAATATAAGAAAAAAAATTAATATCACAAAAACATTAAAAATATTCTTTAATACCAACTGAAAAAAATTACATCTTTTAATAATCATAAATGACACCGTGTAACGCTGGTATTTTTTCTTAAGATAGAATACATAAAGACTTAAATAAATGGACAGTATTCTTCTTTTATGGATAAGTTCAACTTGCTAATTAGTGAAAATATATGAATCACATTTGGTGGAGCCATCATTGCCCCATGAACCATTGGAATCCATGTATGGTCGTTACCCTTCCCATCTGTTTTCCAAGTTTTGTTTTTAATATTTGGCACTTGCTAATTAAAATTCAAAGCCCTTTATTATTATTATTATTATTTTTTGGGTACAAGCGTGAGGGAAGAAAGGGAAAGAGTGTGGGTTTGTAAACCTGGTTCACGCCTTCTTCCATCATAAGAGAGACACAATAAGCATTAAACCAAAAACTTTGAGATTTTAATAAAAATCAAAAGTTAAAAAAATGGAAATAAAACAAAAGTTACCATATTAACATGGAATATGTAGTAGGAATGCATATTTGGTTCATTTTTTTTGGATAGGATGTATTTACTAATTCATTAAGTAAACTATATTAATTACTTTTGGAAAAATTTTTACAATAAATTCTAATGAGATAAACCAAAAGTTAGGACAAAGAAATTCGCTTTCCAATTTAAGGACTACTGATAACCAATCAATGGCAGTTCATGTAGCAAATAGGGTTGGCTCAAAACACTTCTACTTGGCCGTGGAGCATTCGGGCTATGGTTTCCATCTCAAACAGACGTGTCAAATGTGAATCATTTACACATACAAAGAAGAGAACAAACTAATTTAAAAATGGCATAACTTGCCGATTTTGAGTCGACTTCAAGATGCAAGTATGAGCCTACGCAGAAGACTTGGGCATCTTATACTGCTTCTTGACAAATTGGGATGCCTCTGAATCTGCCCTGTGGCATAATATTCTCAGTAAAGTCTGGTTATCAGCACCTAGTTTGCCACTTGAAGATCTCAAGTCCTCAACCAATTCTCGAGTCCGCAAACGATTATGGCCGAAAAAAAATTACTATCATATCTTCCTGTGGTATAAACGTGGAAAAATATTTGTTGGTGGAACTAATAATTAGTCAGTGTAAAAATTAATAATTTG
Organism: Durio zibethinus; assembly: GCF_002303985.1. The sequence continues at coordinate 4,044 of NW_019167983.1, read as the reverse complement.
ATTAAAAATTTTCAATCAATTTATTTATATTTTAAAAATCAATATGGATTTTAAAGTTATAATTTCATTTTAATTATCAAATAACTTGATTCAAAGATATTAAATAAAATATTATAAGAATCAAAACTCCATATAAGAATCTTATATAAAATAAATTCAATTCTAACTTTTTTACTTCATTATATCTCAATTTAGCTTACAAAATAAAGAATATATTTATCAAATAATAAATAAAACATATATATTTTTATCTATTGTTCAAAATTTCTTATCAAACACATATTTAAAAAATAACATATTTACATATTTTTAATGTTTTCACTTTTTCCCCTTAAATTTTTTAATCCATTAATTAAATCTAACATCAATTTTTTTTGGTACTAAAAAATCTATGATGAAGAAAGATTTTTCATTTAAAATCAGAAAAGATCATATAAACGTCAAAGATAACTTATATTGAATTTACGGTGAATAACATTAGGATTAGTTACCTAGAATTTTGTTAGCTCAACACTCAATAGATCTATAATGGTAAGGTTGCACTTTGTTTTGGCTTTTCATTAGCAACAACTAGTTACGTATCCTTTTGGATTTATTGAAATTGACAATAATGTTATGTCATAAAATCAATTATAAATCATATTATTGTTATAATTTATAAAATTCTAGCCAATATTGTTATAAAATTATACGTCATACAATTCATACTATATATTTTTGTATCTAGTTGCTTTTGTTGTTTTTATTGATATCACACAATATAATAATTTTTTTTATTATGAAAAAACTCTTTAGTTAATGTCAATTATTGTTAAATTGGATGCCTTATAAATTTTTTTTTATTTTATGCTTTTATGCTTTTATTTTAGATGCTCAATTCAATTTAATTTATGTAACATAATTTTTTTAATTCATCAATTTAAATTTTTTTTATAAATTTTTATTTAATATTTTTAATAAAAAAATTCCGAAATTTTACCTACAAAATTTCATCTAAAACCTCATTTAAAATGAATTGGTGTCACTGTACTTTGTCGTTTGGATCAAAAAGGCCCGATCTGGTTGTGTTTACATGGCATCAATGTAAGACTTAAACTCAATTGATGGGAAAGGCGGAAAGGGTATGGTGGTGATTGATATTTTTGCTTTTTTTTTTAATTTAATTAATAAATTATGAAATAATTTTTTAATTTAATATAATGAAAATTTTTATTATATAATAAACTTATAAATAAATAATAAAATTATTATATATTTTAATTAAAAATTATTATTTTATAAATTTTAATATTATATAAAAGATTAACTAAATATTATATTATAAACTAAACATAAAATTTAGTGTTATATTATATTATGTTAGTATTTTAACTAAAAATAGATAACTATGTCATTAATTAAAAATAAAGAAAAATATCATTTGATATATTATTATTTTTATTAGTTTTTAATTATTCATCAATAAAGTTATTATTGATATAAAAATAATTTAATGAATTTTCAATTATTTATTAATTTTATAATGTTAAATAATTTAAATTTTTATTATATATAAATTTTAATCTAATATCTTTAATGCTTATTTCTTTTCTAACTATAATTCAACTCACCTCAACGATTCATTTGCATCGAAATATTTATATTCACAATTGATTTTAATATAATAAATATAGTATCTAATTTCACCATTATTTTTAATTTTATCTGAATCAATCTTATTACCATTTAAATAGATTCTAAATTATTCTCATTACACAAAAGATGTCAATCTTATCCAAATTCAATGAAAATTTTAATTTTTTATCCTAATAAAAATAAAATAAATATTAAATTTTAAAAATTGATATTGAAATGTGTATGATTTTAAAGTTTCACTTACAAAAATTTTATTTAATTCATTAAGTCTTTTTTATTGTACCATAATGTTGATGATTCTTGCTTATAGTCCGACTTGAAATTTAATTGGTACCATGAACACGTTAAAATGAATGGGCAAGATTGGATTTCCATACTAGATAAAAGATCGGCTTGAATCAAATTAAATGAAAAAAAATTTTACATATATGTAAGAATTATTGTTTTATATATTGATTTGACCTACTTCACTTGTCATAAATTCTTTTCTGGGAATATTCTATCCGAAATTGGCTTATTGAAAAGTTTGAGTTGATTTCCTTATCAAATAATGAGATCAATGGTTCCATTCTACAAGAAATAGGGAGGTTGAGTTCAATTTTCCTGCATCTTTTTCTTATAACCATCTACATGCTTCTATTCCTGGAGAGGTTTGCAGCCTTTCCAAGCTCACTGATCTTGGCTTGTCACAGAATAATTTCTCTATAAGTATTTCCACCTAAAATCGGAAGGTTGAGTTTACTTTCTCTACTTCTCTTTGATTGCAAACAATCTCATCAGGTCCAATACCTTATTCTATTGAAGAAGCTTGGCATAATTTGTCCCAACTTGTCCTTTGTTGACAATAGTCCTCAATGGTGCCATACCTAGAGAAGTTGGGATGATGAAGTCACTCAATATGCTTGATCTTTCAATAAACCAACCAACTGGTCCTGTCCCAACATCTCTGGGAAACCTAAGGAACTTGGTATGGCTTTATCTGTATGGTAATAACCTCTCTGGTTCTATCCCTAATGAAATAGGATAGCTTGGGATCTCTTATCACAATGTAGTTGTTAAGTAATAACCTCACTGGTGTCATCCCTGCTTCCATAGGAAACTTAACCAAATTGTCTACTCTTTACCTTTTTTGAAAATAAGCTTTCCGGGTCAATACCTCAAGAGATAGGGATGCTTGTATCTCTTACAGAACTTATTTCTTTGATAACAATTTTCTCTGGGTTCAGTCCCTGTTCATAGGACACTTGACCAGCTTATTTTACTCCTTACCTTTGAATCAAAATATGTTTTCTGGTTTAATCATCTGCTCAATTGGGAAACATGACGAAGCTTGTGGGGTTAAGTCTTCTATATTTATCTTTATCAGGCCAATTCCTTCGTTCAGCAATCTTACTCATTTGGGAATCACTCCAAGTATCGGACAACCATCTCGGTGGTCCATTACACGAGAATGTATGCTCGGTGGACAACTCATATATCTTGGGGCTATCAACAACAATTTGACGGGTCTGAACCCATCAAGTTTAAGAAACTGCAAAAGCTTTTACAGAGTTAGGCTTAAAGGAAAGCAGTTGACAGGAAATATATCAGAAGCTTTTGGTATATATCCTAATTTGAATTATATTGCATTAGGCAACAACAAATTTTATGGTGAACTTTCTTCGGGCAATGCCATAGTCTAACAAGCCTATGAATCTCCAATAATAACATTTCTAGAAAGATGCCACCTGAGCTCAAACATGCAACTCAATTACAAGAAGTCGATGTCTCTTCAAATCATCTCGTGGGTGAGATTCCCATGGAATTGGGAGCATTGAAATTGATGTTCAATCTTTCGCTAAGTGGTATCCAACTTTCAGGCAAAATTCCATCAGAGATTGGTGTTCTTTCAAACCTACGACATCTTAACTTGGCATCAAACAATTTAAGTGGATCAATTCCTAATCGACTTGGAAAATGCTCTAAGTTATCGAACCTGAATTTGAACAAGAATAAACTTGGAGAAGGCATTCCAATTTCAATAAGCTACATATATGGTCTTGAAAATCTAGATTTAAGTCAGAATTTACTTATTGGGGAGATACCACAACAGGTTGCAAAATTACTTTCCTTGGAAATGTTGGACCTTTCTCACAATATGCTCAATGGTTCCATCCCAAATTCTTTTAATGATTTGCAAAGCTTGACTGTTGTGAATATCTCTTGCAATCAATTAGTAGGTCCTATACCCAACATTAAGGCATTTCATGAGGCTTCGTTTGATGCCTTAAGAAACAATAACGGCCTATGTGGTAATGCCACTGGACTAATGCATTGTGTCGTCGCTGCTGCTAGCAACAACGTTGGTCATAGAAAAAGCACCAAGTTCATCATTTTCATTGTGCTTTCACTCTTTGGTCTTCTTCTTTT
>NW_019167982.1:18110895-18142777 GCF_002303985.1 Durio zibethinus | reverse complement strand
GATTGATCCCCTTAAAGAAAGCATCAATTAGATAAGGCACATGATTGATTTTTTCCATTACAAGATCAATCCCCTTTGCCCAGATTTGTGTGCAATGACTAGTTTTTCAAGCTTCCAATTGGTATTTTCTCTTCCAATTAATCCCCACTGGCTATAAACTCAATTTCTTTATAAATACAAGTCTTTCAACACCATTGAAGCAAAGAAAGAAGATCTTAAGAGTATTTAATCAACATCTTTCAAGAAATCAAGAGTTTTATAGCTTAAAGTCTATATTTTTGCATTTGTTGTATCCAAGTTATTCTTGTTGTATTCATTCATCATTTTTTTTTACTTCATTAGGTAAACACTCAACCTTGAGAGGTATTTTAATTTGCAAAAATTATTTGGGTTATCTTGTAAGCAAAAAGTGAGGTATCCTATTGATATTATAAAAGTAGATATTGCTATTTAAATCTGAAGAAAAAGATAGGGATTTAGTATAAGATAGGTTTGTATCTTATAAAAGTTTTTCTTTAATTAGTAGATTGAAGTATTGATGTGGATAATCAAGAAGGAAGGATGTAGGTACCTTGTTGAAAAGGATTGAACCTTTATAATTTCTTGTATTTAATTTTTCTATTCCTATCTCTTTACTTTGATCATTGTTTATATTTGCTTCAAGTTCATCAATTTATTATTATTTGCATCATATTGTGATATTGGTTTTGATTTTCCATTTGATTACATTAAAATCTATTTTCGAAAAGATTTTAGGAGAAATCCAATTCATCTCCTCTTAACCAACTCACCTAAAAAGCTAACACATAATCATACGTTCATAAATTTTAAAGTATAACTAAATAACAGTCCACACATATTGTAATACTTGTTCAAAGTCTAAGCTTTTGTAAATTTTTAAAGAATTATAAAAATTTTTACTTTTTCATAAAAAAATTATTTTTTTCAATTCATTTACTAAACAATGAAAATTTTGTTACTCGTTCTTTCTTATTGAGCAAAAAGTTTAAATTTAGTTTGAAATAATCAATATTTTTTACTGTTGGTTTATATGTCTTTTGAGTTTCAAGAATGTTTGTTATTTACGTTTTTGAACATCTTTATCTGTGTTGATACAATTTCTTTTATGACTTATATTATTTCTATGCTCTATTGTACTGTTAATCATAGTTAAATATTTGTAACCATTTTGTTACTTTTAATAAAATGTTGTTTTGCTTAGGAAAAAAAATTCGTCAAGATTAATAATTGTTTATTCATTGATATAGATATATAAAATATATATCATTTGATTAAATCATAAAATACATTTATATTAGTAGAATATTCATAAACTATTAAATCTTATAAGGCTAAACCAATAATAATAATAATAATAATATCTTATATATATATGTATTTGATTAAACAACAAACATTTATTTTTTATTTGTTGTTAATTTTTTACATATGTCGAATCTAAATGTATATATCATATATGTCATAACGTATAGATCCGTGAACCTATCATTAGACATGACATAAGAGTCGTTGCTGATATTTTTTATTTATGTGTGATTGGCCACCTAACTAAATTTGTTTTATTTTAAAGAAAAGTCCCAAGTTTGACTCGAGTATCTTTAGAAAGTAAATTCTAATCTACGAAACCAAGTTAAGTTTGAGAGTACGATTACATATAAGAAATGTTATAATACCTTTATAATGTCTATCAAAGGATGGTAACGGTTATTTTGTGTTATCCATTGAACCCTTAAAAAATCTTACCAAATAATTAATTATTGGGAATTATTTTTAATAAACTCATATACTTTGGCAAAAAATAAAGAGAATTCTCTTAGCTTCGAAGTATACAAGAAAAACTTTTTTTTTTTGTAAAGACTCCGTTGTAGGATTATTTAACATTTATTTTTAAAAAATAAATTCCAAGGAAAATTTGATATTTTAATTTTTTTCTAAGAATTCCTTTTTTTATTTTAGGAAAAAAATTAATGTTTTATCTAAGAAAAAATTGATACTTTCAACTTTTTCTTCAAATATTTTTGAAATATTTTTTTTTATATAAGGAAAATTTGATACTTCAACTTTTTCTCAAAAAATTTTAACACTATTTTTTATTTAGGGAAAATTTTAACCACATTTCTTTAAAATTATTTTTTTATTATTTTTTATATTAAAAACATACATCCTTAATGTAAACAATCAACAATAATGTAAGATAAATTAAAGCAGGAAATAAAAAATTTACTAATTATTAGACCAAGTCTAAGTTGAAATCCAAAAAATTTGAGCTTGAAATGGCCCAAATTAATCTTTGATCCAGAACTTTGAAAAAAAGCCTTAATGACTTGTGCTAACAAATGGGCCCAAGCTTATTCAAGATGGCGTGCCGACTAGAGCTAGCTGTAGAGGTTGGGTCGGATCCAAACCTAGTCAATACTCGTGGGTTGAAAGAACTTATTCCTCCTGTTGCCAAAAATACTACTGTTTTAACCCTCTTTAATAACCAAGGCTCGGCTTTATTTTCCATTTTCCAATTTTTACATCTTTTTATCCTTTTAAAGCCTCTTTTCCTTTCTCTAACAGCCTATGGGTTGGCCAAAGTCTTTTAATTCCCAAAATCTTGATGAACCCGTACCATTGCCATTGTTGCAATGATCGTGTCACCGTCGTTGTGGGTTACCAACAAAGGTACACATCTTTTCTGTTTGACCATTAACCCACAAAAAAGAACTTAAAAAAAATCTCAAACTACTATAAAAAAAAACTCTTTCAAATTTGGTTTTTAATTTACTTCTTTTTTAGGTTTATTGACAATGGATGACTATTTGGCAGGGAGTTGATGATGGTGGTAGGATCAAATCCTAACAATGGAAGGCTATTTAGGTTCCACTTTGGTGGTTTACTTTGTGACTTGCAATTTTTGGTTTTGGGTTTTTTTATATGTTTATTGGTTATGGGACCTTCGGTTAGGCTAGATCAGTCTGATGTTGGCGATATGAGGCTCAAATTAGTGAGCTTAGTCTTTCGATTGATAATGGTTAGGATGAAAAGGTTGTGTATGGATGAGCTATGGTTAAGTATAGTGTTGAAGGTGGTATGGTTTTCTGTGACTGGTGAAAGCATCAATAGTTAAGGGTGATAGTCATAGGTTGGTTAATGGTGACCGAATAGAAAAGTTAGTTAACTAGGGTGGTATTTAGGTCTAGGTAGATGCATGAATTTTTATTTCTTCTTTATTGCTATTTCTTTACCTTGTTATGATGGCTTTGGTAATTGTAGAGGGGAATGGTAGGCTGAGATGAATGGTGCTATTTTGTGGCAACAATGATGAGAAAGGGTGGTTTTTTTGCCAATGGCTTTCTCCATGATGGTTTTTATGGCTTTCTATCTGGTCTGGTAATGTTGAGGTGTTGTAGTCAGAGGTAATGAATATTTGGGTTGGTGGTAAGTGGCGATAGGAAAGCTAAGGCTTTAAGGGACGAATGTGATTTTCTATTATTAATTATAGTGATGAAACTTTGCTTAGGTTTTCCTTTGTATTTTTGACATTGTATTTTTCACTTTGTTTTTGTGTTTTGAACAATAATTTAAATCAAGATGATAAAGATAGGATTTCAATTCAAAAATCAAGTATCATATCCCTTTAATATGAATTTTGATTTCATGAAGCACTAGGATTTCAAAATTTTAATCCATAAAATATTACCACTAGTTTTATCCTTTTTTGTTACATTTCCAGAATAATAATAATAATAATAATAATAATAATAATAATAATAATAACAAATGGACTTACGTTGGGTCCAAACTATAACCAGATCTTAAAACTCAGATGATAAATTAAAAACCAAATGGGTTAGGTCTAAAACTCAATTTAAACTAACTTGAGATTCCAGAATAACCCATGATAGGGTATTTACAGTTGTCCTTCTTTGCACAATTTTTGTAAAGCAGAAATTGCACAAAAACGTAAACACTTAATATGTCCAAGTCTAGTTTTACAACAACTACAAAATTTTGAAACTTCAAAGATTCATAATTTGAAGTACTCAAAAATTTCATAATAAAAAATTCACAATATAAGTTGAAACTCAACTTAATTCAAAGAATCGTGATTTTGAACTTTAAAGATTCGCAAATAAAAGATTTGCAAAGTTTTGAAAGATTTACAAAACTAAAAAATTCATAAGATTTTCAAATTCATAAGATTTTTTTTGAAGATTCGCAAGAACTTAAATTTGCAAGATTTACAAATTTGCAAGATTTTTAGATTTGCAGGAATTATATATTCGCAAGATTTTAGATTCACAAGAATTTCATATTTATAAGAATTTTAAATTCACAAGATTTACAGATTTGCAAGATTTTCAAATTTATAAGAATTTCAATTTCACAAGAGTTTTCAAATTAGTAAGAATTTCAACTTTGCAAGAACTTTTAGATTTACAATAATTTTTAGATTCACAAGAACTCAAATTCACAAAGATTTTCAAGTTCGCAATATTTGAAAATTCACAAGAACTGAAGATTTGTAAGATTTTTTAGTTCAAAATAATTGAAAATTCATAAAATTAAAAGATTTGCGTTCTAGAGATTCAAATCCAAAATGCAAAGATTCAAAAAATTTTAGTGATTCACATTAAAATTCCAAATATCCTTATTCAAAAAACTTTAGAGATTCACATCCAATATTTCAAAGATTATTATTTACAAAATTTTAAAGATTATGCTCGAAAGTCTTATAAATTATTCTTAACAATGAAAACACTCTAACAAAAACAAAGGCTTCACAACTTTAAATTTTTGAATGTTTTCCTCATAAAAAAACCTCATCATGAAAAATTTTTTTCATTTGAGGATTCAAAAGTTCAAAATTTTCCTATTAAAGTTAAAATTTTGTATGATAATGTGCAAACATTTTCTCAATGATGCAAATAAAACAATTTAGATTCTTGCAATAACGCAGATGCCATACTCTAAACTATGATTCAAATGTTTACTAAATGATGCAAATGTATGACTAAACCATGATGCAAATGTAATTATTAAAACAAAGATTCAAATATTCACCAAATTATTTACTTGTATTGTTCAAACAATAATGTAATGCATATGTCACTAAAATCAATACCATAAAATTCTTATTAAGTAATAAGGTTCTCAAAACTCTACCATTTCACATTTCTTTTTTAACTTCCAATATTAACAATTTTAGAATCAATTCATAAATTTTGTCAATTGATCCTTGTTATTTTCAACATTTGGTCATGACTCACATATTATATTGGTTAATCCATCACCATATTCACCATTTGGGCACTCCATTTTCTTTTTCAAACTATTTTCCTAGGTTTTTTTCATATTTTTTCATTTTTTTGCCCTATCATCCTAGATTTCTTTTCAAAGGAATGCTTGAATCTCTTATGGATATTGTCATTCATTCATTATCATTTCAATTCATGAAAAATATAATACAATCTTATATTTTCTTAATTTATTTTGTGGATGCAAAAATGAGAGAGGACAAGATAAATTGAGAGAAAAAGTAATCAATACAAGAACGAATCTGCTATAAAAATAAATAGGCAAAGGAACAAATTCAAAGCATATCATTAGGATAAGTATTTGAATGGTATAACAATGTCTAAACAATGAATATTCAAACATTTTACATTTTTTTTCATTTTTTATTTTTTCACTTAATCTATTATTGATATTTACCACACATCAATCTCTAAAGCACAAGAACATATCACAATACCATCGCTCCATTACAAGCATGCCTTAGCTTAATATATGATCATTCATTTCAAAAATTCACATTTGATGAAAATAGACTTTTAAAGGTTGCAATATAGGATATGGTAAGGGTTATAAAAAAATAGATAAAATAGGCTCAAAACATATGTTTAAATGGTTCAAACCAAATGATCGTTTCTCATCATGTAATGCAACTTGAAACTTTTCTCCATCCCATATCATTTTTACACTTTTTTTTCATCTTATTCCTCATAAAAAAAACTCTCGTTGTTTGGTCCTAGGTCATTTATGGCATTCATTTTTTTAATTTTTTTTTATAAAAAAGGTTTTACTTTCTTTTCATTTCTTATGTTTGAGACCTTTTATAACCTTTTTACTTTTATCTCTTTTTCAAGTAGGTTTCTTTCTAAAATTTACCTTCAATATGGACGTTGATCATTGGTTGAAGTTTTTCAGAAAAAAAAAATCATAACAAGCCTAAAAGGGATAGTAATGGATTATTTTATTTTTATGAATGAAAAAAGAAAGACAATCATTTTTTATCTCAAATATGATTTGAAGACCATGTTTTGAATAAAAACAGATTAATGAATGTTCGCAAGACATGTCTATTTCATTTTTCCATGAATGATATCTACTTACAGATTATTTTTTTTATTCAAATATTCTTCATAAATCAAATTTATCAATATAAATGAGTTTTCAAAATTAAATCTCAGAATTATTATTTATCATTGTCTAAATATTCATCATTTGGAATTTAAAAATGAGAATAAAAAGGATATAAAAAATAATAAAGTATAGAGTAGTGGTTTGAATGAAAGAAAAAATGTAATGAAATGTATCAACTTGCCTTTTATTAAAATGATAAAAAATAAAATCTTATAACATAAAAGAAAAACTTAGCATTATTCTAAAAGAAATCCTAAAATGACAATCAACTTCCAACTAGCATTAACGTTTGTGTTCTTCTCAAAATTATGCTCTTATGTGATTAGGTGAAAGGTTTTTATTAACATTCGATCCCCTTGATTTGTCGAAGCTCACCAAGCATGTTTGGATCAAATTTTTTTACCTTGTGCTTGAAAGTATGGTAAGTTTTCATATAATAACCAATATTCCCATTATGGCAATTGCATGTGGCATTAGCATCATACCATTTTGAATAGAGTAACTTCAATGGTTCTAAATGAACTAGAGATACCAAGTTTTTTTTACCAGTTTTAAGAATGACTTAGTGTAAGCCATAAGGATAGGATCAATGCAGACCTTTTCTTGGTTGTTTCGAGGCTTCCTTAAACCATTTGTTTGGTTGTTAAGGCTTGAAACTAGTATAGTGATAGGACTAAGCCTATATACAGTGTTTGAAAAATTGGTCAATAAGGTGGTTGTGAAACATAATGGTAAAAGACTGGTGTGATATGACTAGATAATAGGCAGGATATACTAGCTGTAGGTATGGAGTGTAATTTATAAACTGCTATCCCTCAAAACTTATAATTTGAGTTTACTTTCTTTTTTTTTGGACATCCCACCATTCTATGTATTGATGGTCTCTCTTTCTTCAAGCTTGCCACTTTTAATGATGTTCTCTATCATTTCCTAGGAGATCACCATATCGATAAAATTTTTGGTGGTATTTCCTATCATTTTCTTATAATATAAAGCCTTCAAAGTACTCACAAATAAAATTGTTATTTCTTATTTAGTGAGAGGTGGGTTAAACTCAAGTAGCAACATCTTTCCACTTTTGTGTATACTCTTTGAAGCTTTCAGAAGATTTTTTTTTCATGTTTTATAAAGATAAACAATCTAGAGCTAAGTCTATAATGTATATGTATTAGGCAATGAATGCCCTTGCCAACTCATTCCAATAGTGTACACAAGTTTTGTCTAACCGAAAATACCAACTCGTAGTTAAGCCTATAAGATTCTCTTAGAATACATGTATCAACAGCTTTTTATCTTGAGCATAAAGATGAATAGCTATTTTATGACACTACATGGTAACATGAGTTATTGAGCATTTTATCTTATCATATTTTTTAAATTTAAGAACTTTAAATTTTAGTGGAATGACTACATTTGAGACTAAACATAGTTCAGCTACATCCATAAAGCTGAATTAATCCATTCCTTTATTAGCTCACACTCTTTCTTTTAAAAAGTTTATTTGTTGCGTGCTTGAATCCTCAATCACCTTAGAAGTTTTTATCATCAATCTCTCATTCTTTTTAAGATAATCAAAATCAAGGACTTCAATTATATTATACATTTTTGCCCAAAGGTAAGGTTAGTGTAGCTACAAAATAGCACTTTAGGATATGTGTAAGCATATATCCCAAAAAATAGCATTTGTGGGGCCTATGTGTTTTGAAAAGATTGGCCTTGATTTGGGCCAAACCCGAGAGGGTGTAGAGGATCCATAATATCTTATTTCTCATTGGAATTGGGGGTTTCTTCTATTATTTTGCCTTTATCTAACCTCTTTAGCATTTTTATCATCTTTGCTAACTCCCTTTTTAACTCTTCTTAAACTTTCTCGTTCTTATCCATATGGCTATTTTGTTCTTATTCCATTTGCCTTGTTTGTAATCAAGTATTGTATGAATGATAGGTAGATTCAACAAGGGTTTTCGATGGTAAGGCTATCCTTGAACCTTTAATTACTATAAATTAAGATGCTTGCATTACTACATGCTCATCCCATAAATGAAGGATTATAAAAATCATCTTAATATGCAACTACCATGATTTCAAGTCAACACATGAGAAATGAATGCAAAAATATATGCAGCCTAATGTTATCTTACTTTAAACAAAGAAAGAAAAAATTCAACTAACACATACTTCATCATACACTTCAAAATTATAATTCATGTAACATGATATGTACCAAAAAGTGAATTCCCACGCAAGAAAAATTAATCATTACAAAATGTAACTTAACTATTGGATTTTTTCTACAAAGGGGAAGATAAGGCTCTAGCTACAGGTTAGGTTCCTTATGGTCATTATTTTTGGTTTAAGGTTGACAATCTAAAGGTTTCTAAATTATTCCTCACATCTTTGTCCATCATAAATTAATAAAGCATCCCAATTCTTACCCATTATAGGCTACAAAGAAAAGAGTTCAATATGAGTAAGAGTATTTCGCTAGCTACTGCGGAGGCATTAAAACTTTATGAAAGTGTCGAAATTTACTACTTCCTAGAGGAATGGAGCTTGGGTATAAAACTTATGTTATGCACATGTATATGAATGGCATAATAAACAAAACAAATAAATCATAAAAATAAAATCTAAAAAAAAATTTTTTTTTTAGGCTTTTGAATAACATAAATTTATTTACTGGCTTGACTTTTGACTTATCCTTAGTGGAGTCGCCAAACTATTATAATGTATAGGTCTGTGAACCTATCGCTAAACATGACTTAAAAGTTGCCATAAATCATTTTTATTTAGGTACGATTAACCACCCAACTGAATTTGTCTCATTTTAAATAGAAGTCCCAAGTTTGACACGAGTATCTTTAAAAAATAGATTCTAATATATGAAACTAAACTAAGTCTGAGAGTATGATTACGTATGAAAAATGTTATAGCACCCTCATAATGCCCACTAAAGAATGGCATCAGCTATTTCATGTTATCTATTAGGCTTTTAAAAAAAAGTTATTAGATAATTAATTATTAAAAATTATTTTTAATTGACTCTAATATTTTGGTAAAAAATTAAGAGAATTTCTTTACTTTCAAAGTGTATAAGAAAACTATTGTTTCTCTTATAAAAGTTCCGTCGTCAGATTATTTAACATTTATTTTTAAAAAAAAATTAAATTTCAAGAAAAAAAGTGATACTTCAACTTTTTCCTAAGAATTCTTTTTTATTTTATTTTAAGAAAAAATTAATGCTTCATTTAAGGAAAAATTAATACGTTAAACTTTTTCCTCAAATATTTTTGAAATATATTTTTTAAAAAATTAATACCTCGACTTTTTCTCAAACATTTTTTAATTAATTTTTTTATTTTAAAAAAATTGATACTTCAATTTTTCCTCAAACATTTTTTAAAAATATTTTTTTTTATTTAAGAAAAATTGATAGTTCAACTTTTTCTCAAAAAATTTTAGAACTATTTTTTATTTAGGAAAAATTTTAACCTCTCTTTTTTAAAATAATTTTTGTTATTATTTTTTATATTCAAAACATACATCCTTAATGTAAATAGTCAACAATAGCATAAAATAAATTAAAGTAAGAAATAAATATTTTACAAATTATTGGACCAAGTCTAAGTTGAAGTCCAAATTAATCTTTGATAGAATACTTTGAAAAAGGCCTTGATGACTTGGGCTAACAAATGGGCTCAAGCTTATTCAAGATGGCGTGTGGGCTGAAGCAAACTGTAAAGGTTGGGTCAGATCCAAATCGAGTCAATTCTTGAGGATCGAAGGAACCGATTCCTCCTACCGCCAAAAACATTGCCATTTTAACCCTCTTTAATAACCAAGATTAGGCTTCATTTTCTATTTTTTACTTCTTTTTCTCGTTTCAAAGCATCTCTTCCTCCTTCTAACAGCCTATGAGTTTAGCCAAAGTCTTTCAATTCCCTAATTCTTAATAAACTTACTGTTGTCACCACTGCTATGATCGCCACTATCATTGTTATTATGGGTTACCAACAAAGGTACACACCTCTTCTATTTGACCATTAACCTTAAAAAAAAAACTTGAAAAAAATCTCAAACTATTGCAACAAAAAAAAAACACTCTTTGAAGTCTTGTTTTTTATTTACTTTTTTTTTGTTTAGTGGCAATGGATGACTGTTTGGCAGGGAATTGATGATGGTGGTAATACCGATTCCCGACACTGGAGGGCTATTTTAGCTTCTACTTCAATAGTTTACTCAGTGGCTTAAGAGTTTTGGTTCTAGGTTTTTTATATGTTTATTGTCTGATGTTGGCGATATAGAGCTCAAAATAGTGAGCTTGGTTTTTCAGTAATGGCATTGGTTAAGATGAAAAGGTTATGTATGGATGAGCTATGGTTGAGTGTAGTGTTGAAGGTGGTATGATTTTTTGTGACTGGTGAAAGCATCAATAGTTGGGGCTGATAGTTGTGTATTGGTTCTTTATTGTTGGTGACCTAATGGCAATGTTAGTTAACTAAGGTGGTATCGAGTCTGGGCAGATACTTGAATTTTTATTTCTTGTTTATTACTGTTTCTCTGCCTTGTTGTGATGGCTTTGGTGGTTGTAAAAGGGAATAGTAGGCTGAGATAAGTGGTGCTGTTTTCGGGTAACAGTGATGAGCTGAGGGTGGTTTTTTGGCCAATGGCTTTCTTTGTAATGGTTCTTATGGCTTTGTGTCTAGGTTTGGTAGTGTTAAAGTATTGTAGCTGAAGGCAGTGAATATTTAGGTCGGTGGTAAACGGTGATATGAAAGCTCAGGCTTCGGGGGATGAATGTGATTTTCTGTTATTGGTTGTGGTGATGAACTTTGCTCAGTTTATCCTCTCTATTTTTCACACTGTTTTTGTGTTCTGAACAACAGTTTAAATAAAAATGATAAAGATAGGGTTTCAATTTAAAAACCAAGCTTCTTATCTCTTCAAACTGAATTTTGATTTCATGAAGCACTGGGATTTCAAAAGTTTAAACCTCCGAATCTTATCACTTGCTTTATCCCTTTTTTTTTTTTTTTTTCATTTTCAGAATAATAATAAAAGTAAAAATAAATAAATAAAACAATAAAAACAAATGGTCTTACTTTGGGACCAAAATATAACTTGAGCCCAAAACTCATATGATAAATCTAAAAGCAAATAGATTAAGTCTAATACCCAATTTAAGCTAAGTCGAGATTTGAGAATAACTTGAAACAAAATATAGTGTTTACAATATAACACAAATAAAACTAAATGAAAGGTTTGAAGAAACAAACAAATAGAGAAAATAAAAAATAAAAAGTCAAAATATGAAAAAATGTAATGAATTATAACTATTACCTAGTTGAAATTAATCCAAATGTGCGCTTATTTTCCTTTCCTTATTAAAATTTAAAAAGAACAAAAATCAATACTATAAAAAAAATCCAACACCATCACATACTTATTTTTAAAACTAAAAAATAAAAATAAAAGAAATAAAAGAATACTAAAGGTATAAAAGGGATTTACATGTTCATGAATATGATGTAGTTACTTTTTTTTTTTTTTGTTCATTCCTGCCAAAACTCAAAACTTAAAACCCATAAACCATAACCGTCAAATAAAAACATTGTATTCTTTAATTTCTAATTCTAATAATAACAATAAAATAACATTGGTTAAAAAATGACATCTCACTTTATAAGCTCTTTATTTTTATTTTGAAAATTTGATTTTAGCAAATAAAATTTTGTTAACCTTACATGTGTGTAAAGCTATGATTAAAATTGAAAAGAAAAGAAAAATTATGATTTAATATATTAAATTTAAAATTTATGTAAAACTTTTAATTTTTGATAGAATTTGATTTGAATTTAAATAACTATAAAAAATATTAAATTTAAATCATTTATTAAATAAAATTATTTGATAGTAGATAACAGTTTATTAAGAATATATATGTGAAATTATGATTAAATTTAAAGAAAGGTAAATTATAATTTAATATATTTTAATTTAAAATTTATACAAAAATTTTAATATTTTATAGATTTTGATTTGAATTTTATTCACACAAACTAAATTTAAATAATTTATTAAATAGAGTTGCTTGACATATAATATAATATAAATATTATACTACGTGTCATAAAGATAGACCATCAACATAAACATTTGTATCAATACATCTTATCCAATAACTTTGTATCATGTAATAAATAAAAAAATAAAAAAATATATTGTTATAATATATAGGTCCGTAGACTTACCACTAGACATGAATTAAATGAGTCACCGCAAATATTTTTTGTTTAGATATAATGTGTCATTTGATCAAATCTGTTCTATTTAAAAAGGAATCTCAAGATTGACTTAGGTATCTTTAAATAATAAATTTTAGTCCACAAAATCAGATTTTAAATTCGAGAGCGTGGTTACGTGTGAGAAATGTTATAGCACTATCACAGCACCCATCCAAATGATAGTACCAGTTTAATTTCAAATTATCTAAGTCTTAACCATATTTATAATTTACCAAAATATTTAATATTGAAAATTAATCTTAAAATTACTTCAATAGTTTAGTAGCAATTTAAGATAATTTTCTCACCCTAAGAATATCCATAGAGAATAGGGTCCCACCTTGAAGAGGCTTCATCGTTGGATTCATTTAAATTTTAATTAAAAAAATAATCAGTAAAATCTTTCAATAATTTGGTAAGATTTACTTTGATACAGATCTTCTAATAATTTGGTTAGATTTTATTATATGATTATTTTTTAAAAAATATATTAAATCTTTTAATAATTTGGTAAGATTTAAGATGCAAATCTTTCAATAGTTTGGTAAGATAAAGTACAAAGGATTTTAATAATAACTTTTTTGTACAATTAATTTATAAAATTCTCCAATAGTCTGATAGAATTCATAAAAATTTAAATTTATGAAAAAACCTTCAATAGTTTGGTAAGATTCATGAATTCATTTTTAGAAACATTTTTTTTATATTTTTATGTTTTTTTTTTTAATTTTGAAAGTATTTTAAAATAAATCGTTTAATTTTAAAACAAGTAGAATAAAAAAATCCAAAAAAAATAAGTAAAATGAAATAAAAAATAAATAAGAAAATATATAAAAATAAAATAATTAAAAATGTAATTAAAAATAAAATGAAAAAAAAAAACTTATAATCAGGTTGGGTCCAAAGCAAGTCACACGTGGATCCTTGCGGGTTGGGACACGGGTTATGTTGAATGAAACGGTGTTGTTCGATGCTAGTATCAAAGTCAAGATTTTTAACTTTTTTTTTTCAGAATTCTTTAGCCTTTTCTCTCTCTAGGATTTTGTATTCTGCCTTTTCTCTAAAAACCCCAGAATAAATCATTAGAAAGTGGATTTTGATAATTTGTTTTTGAAAAACTGGCCAAAATTTGGTTGAAAACTTCAAAGTTCATTACAAAATTTAACTGAAAAATTCAAACTTTCAACCCAAAACCCTGATTTTTCAAGAATTTTTCAAATTTTTTCAGGAATTTCTCAAATTTTCTAGAAAATTTCCTTTTTTTAGATTTTTCAAAGATTCCTAACAATTTTGTTTTTTCAAACTCAAAAACCTAATGCTAACTAACCCTAAACAAAATCAACCCAGAACCCAGACTCTCCTCTCTTTTTTCTTTATTCCTCTATGTAATTTTCGCACTCAATATATAGCCTATTTTAGTAGAAATTTTAGAGATTGAATAGGGTTAATCCAGGCTCAAATCTTGGGATCTCATCATAATTGATTAGTCCCAAATCCTTTTCTGCCTTATTTTAGCTCAAAATCCCTAAACAACTAATTTATTCTTTTCCTTTTTCTATTATGTCAATGTCAACTCATGAATAAAAAAAGGAACAAAAAGAAAATGGAAATAAAATTGAAAATAAATAATAATAATAATAATAATAATAATAATAGTAATAGTAAATACAATGTGGGTTGGGCTAGAGTCTGTATCTGATCAACAAATACTAGGCTCAAAGCCTAAATGAAATAAGCCAGAAACCCAAATACAAACACCTCTAAGATCTGACGATCCGAAAGAGATTCGAATTGACAAATCAATCGTACTTCAAACAAAAATGGTTGTCTATAGTTGCCTCTCTTTATACACTCTTGTGAAACAAGAATGATGCAAAAACATCGACAGCCATTGCTTTTGGGCCTGAAAATCAAAATTTAAAGAAAGTAATCGAAGTATTACGAAACAAGAAATAAAATGATTTAGACAAGTCGAGATCAAACAAGTGATCGAGATTGAATCGCGAGTTAAAAAAGTAAAATGATCTAGACTAAGTAGAGATCAAACATGTGATCGAGATTAAACCATAAGTCAAAAAAGTAAAATGATCTGGACTGAGTCGAGATCAAAACAGGTGACTACGATTGAACCACAAGTCAAAAAAATAAAATGATTTGAACTAAGCCGCGATCAAAACAAGTGATCAAATTGAACCATGAGTTAAAAAAATAAAATGATATAGATTGAACCAAGATCAAAACAGGTGATTGGGATTAAGCTGTAAGTAAAAAAAAATGATCTAAACTAAGTCAAGATCAAAACATGGTAATGTGAACAAATGCATGTCTTATTTGAGATACAAATGCATGAAAATTTTGATCGTGGTATTAAAGTTCTTCAGACTCTTTCCTTTGCATTCCAATCTCTGTATACTTCTCGTGAAGGAAATCAAATCTGCTTTTCATCAATCAAAATAGGTACTCATCTTTTTTTTAAGAGAATTTTTAAAACTATTATTTTTACCGCACCTTGAAGGTTTCATCTTTTGCCTCTATCTTTATCAACTTTCCTAAAGTAAATGCATAATTTCTCATGATATTATTCAATTATTAGTCATTATCCCAATTTCAAAATATAAGATATGAATTATATTTTTTTTTATTCATGGTGAAGCCTCTAAATAAAAAGAAAAAGGCAAGGATTAAAAGTAAGACATAATTAGAATGAAATAAACATCATTTATTTGAAGAAGTAGATGACAATTGATGGCAATGGGATAAAATAAAGGTATATAAGGATGGCTATTTAGGGTAATAATGCCTCCAGACAAATAATTAGATAACCATGACAATATATCTCAGATTTTTTTAAAAATTCAACCATATGATACACTCAACACTTTAAAACTCTTAAAAAATTCATTGATATTGACTTTGATACACTTAAAAAATGATGTCGTATACTTCTTATCTAAGTCACCTTTATAGGTTTTCAACTTAGATAAATCTACCTTTAGTTCAAGTCGTCCTTCCGAGTTTCCAACTTTAACTTTCATTTTTTTTTTAGTTCAAGTCACCCTTTCAATTTTTCAACTTGAACTTTTTTAAAACAAAGTATCTCTTCATGGCATCAAAATTTATGAGATTAGAAAGGTCATCTTCATCCATCTCTGACAAAATTAGAGCTTTTTCTAAAAGGCCATTTTCATGACATACTACCTTTCTAAATTTGGAGTCTACTTTTCTCTATCATCATGTTAACTTAGAAAGATTCTTTTCAACACCAACTCTCTTTCTCGAAATTGATAAAGTCAAACCTTTTTATTGTGAGCCCTCATCATCGTTTGTTGGTATAGTAGGCTATAATAGAGCATCACTAACCTTTTTTTTTCAATGAGGTTTGATAGCGCTCTTAAACCCATTTAGCTTCTTTTAATCTCGTTTCTCTTAAGACTATCAAATATGATACTTTTACTTCTACTAGTAATACAATCTCCATCTCACAAACTAAGAAGAATAGAGTTGTCCTGATAGAGGTACGTACTGATGTTTGATAAGCATGCAAAGCGAAAAGTAATTTCTTATACCAATCTTTATATATTTCAATTATCCTTTTCAGAATCTTTTTGACATTTTTATTTGTAGCTTTCACTGCCTCATTCATTTTTGGGCGATATGGAGCTGAATTAGGGTATTTAATCTTGAATTAAGCATATATTTCTTACATCATCTTGTTGTTCAAATTCTTTGCACCATTTGAAATGATCTTTTTTAAGAGTTTGTATTTGTAGATTATTTCTCTCTTGATGAACTTACAGACTACTGATCAAGTTATATTTGTAAAAAAAAGCTACTTTGACCCATTTAGTGAAGTAAT
The DNA here is from genome assembly GCF_002303985.1 of Durio zibethinus. Next base: position 18,126,205 of record NW_019167982.1, on the reverse strand, counting down.
CAATCATCACAAAAATGAATCTATTGCCATTTAATGCTTTTAGAGTGATAAGACCAATGCCATCCATCCTTCACATAGATAATGACCAAAGTGGTGCCAAAACATGCAACACAGTAGACGGAGTATGGATCCTGTCAGCATAAAGTTAGAATTTGTGATACTTTTGAGCATAATCTATATAATCACTCTTCATTATTAACCAATAGTATTTGGTTCTTATAATTTATCTTACCATCATGTGTCTTTTCTATGTGCTCTACATACATTATCATGCACCTTTTTAATAATTTTTCTTACTTCGGAGACATTTACATAGCGTAATAACATCTGATTTCTAATCCTCTTATACAAAACCTCACTATTTAAGAAGAATCCTATAGCGAATCTCTTTAAGACTCTTTTATCATTCTCCATTGCCTGATCCAAGTATTGTTAACTGATTAGGTAATATAAAATGTCATACTACCAAGGATTTCCATCTCTTTCCTCTTCTATATTGGCATAATATACTAGCATATACTTGACATCTAACTTGATGGGCTGTATGTCAGCATTATTCCCAATTCGTATCATTGCAGCCAAAATGGCTAATGCATCTATAATTTGATTTTTTTCATAAAGTAAATGTTCAAACTGGACAATCTTAAATCGCTCTCATAATTTTGAAATGTATTTATGGTATGGGATAAGTTTTGAGTCTCTCGTTTCTCTTTCAACCTTTAATTGATAGATAACCAAAGTGGAATCCCCAAATACCTTTAATACTTTGATATTTTTGTCCAAAGCAATTTACAATCCCATAACACAAGCCTTATATTTAACCATATTATTAGTGCAAAAAAAATTCAATCTTGCTATAATAGGGTAATAATGCCTAATTTGATATAGTAGAACTGCCCTAATTCTAGGTCCCATGGCATTAGCGGCTCTATCAAAATATATTCTCCATGACTTTCCATTATCATTATCTTCTTTTAATACTAAAATGGCCATTAATTCTTCATCTAAAAAATTGAGTTTCATGGGCTCATAGTTTCAGTGGTATGGTCTGTAAGGAATTCGATAATGACATTTCTTTTAATCGCCTTTTGGCTCACTTATACTATATCATATTCGAAAAACATTACTTGCCATCTTCTAATTCTCTCTGATAATGATGGTTTCTCAAAGATGTACTTGATTGGATCAAGTTTTCCCATAAGCCAAGTAATGTGAAAAAACATATATTGCCTAAGTCTTTTAGTTGTCCAAGCCAAAGCATAATACATTTTCTCCAACGATGAGTACTTAGACTCATACTTCATAGATTTCTTGCTAAGTAATAAATAGTACTTTCTTTTTACTTGATTTATCCTACTATCCTAGTACACATCCCATCAACTTCTCGTGTACCACTATATACAAAATTAATGGTCTTCTTAAAATGAGTGGTTCTAATATTAAAGGATTTGACAAGTATTACTTAATCTTATCAAAAGCTTTTTGACATTCTTTATTCCATTCACCAGGGTTGTTCTTTTGGAAAAGTCTAAAGATGGAATCACATTTGAAGGCAAGCTGAAAGATAAACTAAGAAATGTAATTTAATTTGCCTAAAAAACCTTAGACTTTTTTTGGTGTACTAGGTGGGAATAAATTTTAATGGCTGGTATCTTGTCTGGATCAACTTTAATTTTCTTTTCATTAACCATAAAACCCAACAATTTCTCGACTTGGCTCCAAAAGTACATTTGGATGGATTTAACTTAAGTTAAAACTTTTTCAACCTTTCAAACAATTTCTTAAGGTTAACTACATGGTCCTTATTTTCTCAAGATTTTGTGATCATGTCATCTACATATACTTCGACCTCTTTGTGTATCATATTATGAAAGAGTGTAGCCATAAGCCTTTAATAGGTTGCCCTAACGTTTTTTAATCCAAAAGACATAAACTTATAACAAAACGTTCCTCATATAGTTATAAAGATAATCTTTTCCATGTCATCCTAATCTATCTTTATTTGATTATAGTTGAAAAATCCACCTATAAAAGAGAAAATAATATGTCAGGCTGTATTATCTACCAGTGTATCAATATATGGTAATAAAAAGTTATCATTCGGGCTAGCCCTATTCAGATCATGATAATCCATACACATTCATACCTTTTCATCTTTTTTGAAGACAAGTACTATATTGGCCACACATTCAGGATATTTGATCACTTGTAAAAAGCCTGCATCAACTACTTTTTTTATCTTTTTTTTAATTTTCAATAATTATTTTCGATTTCATTGATTCTTAGTTTTTGTTGAACTGGCTTACCTTCAGGCTTTAAGGGTAACTTATTTTTATTATCTCAATGCTGAGCCTAGGTATATCTTGGTAGGACAAAAGAACATATCTATGAATTCTCATAACAAATCTCTAATCGTTGTCTATAAACTATTAGAAGTGAGGTACCGATCTTGACTTTTTTTTTTATTCGTAGCATCACCTAAATTGATCATCTTAGTAATTTCTTGATGAGGCTCAATAGATTTATTTTCTTGTTTAATTAATCTCATCAAATCTAAAGGCAAAATGTATTCTTCAGAGTCTCATTTAGTGTCGAGTTCATCAGTGTTAATTGAATTTCAAAATTAAATCCCTAATTGTTATCATGATTATCGTTATATTCATTTAAGGACTTGAAATTGAATGAAATAGGAAGTATTGGCAAAATGCTTTGATGAGAAAGTGGATTGAATAGAAGAAATGAATAAAATGCATGCTTTTATTTTTTATTGAAATAATGGATAATAAGAGGCTCATACATAAGAGATCATCCTAATGCTTTTAAGCATAAGCGATTGAGAGTTGTAATTACATTGAGAAAGTATCCAGGGCAGTAGACATTTGGATGACACTTTAATTTTTCAATTCAAAATTTGGTAAGCATGGATAAACCCACATTTCTTTCCTTCGAATATTTTCACCTATTATCTAGATGGACAGTTCAGCAAAAGCTTTTTCAATATTTTTCTTAACATCTGGGTACATGTATCCATTAAGACTAAATGTTTCATACAAGTGGGGAACAACCATTGGCATATTCCTTGCCATCTTTTTTCCTCTCTTTCATATCTAAAACCCAGTCTTCCATTATTATCTATAATTTTTTATGATTTTTTTATCCCCTATAAAGTTTGGCCTAGTCCAACTCCAATATTTCAACTTTTATTAATCATCTGATTGATCACAATCTTACTGAACATAAGACCTTCAGTCACAGCTTTAACAAGTTTGAAGAATCGATAAGAGCATTTTAATGACTCTTTTGCAACTTTTACGTATAGAGCATTTACGAGCTAAGTCATCAACAAGTTTTATTCTTTGGCCACAATCATCAATTGATCTTTTATATTAAATTTAACCTTTTGATGTAGAGAGAAAGGAATAGCATCAGCCATGTGAATCCATGGTATTCCCATCAAACAACTATACAATGGAGAAATATCCATAACCTTGAACTTTATGTTGAAGACACAATGTCTTATTTGCATAAGTAATTCAATATCTCCTAATACTTCATGCCTAGTTCTATCAAATGCTCAGACCATCATATGACTATTTTTTATGTATGACATATCAATAGGCAACCTTGCTAAAATAGACATGGGCATAATGTTAATGGCTGAACCATTATCATAAAAATTTTGGTTATGATGTGACTCTTGCATTTAACAGTGATATGCAAAATCTTTATACTTTTTATGCCTTCAGGTGAAATCTCATCATCATTGAAGGCTATATAATGTGGTACCACTAAATTTTCTACCAGAAGATTAATATATTTCATTGACATATTATATGCCACATAAGCTTGATTTAACACCTTCAACAAAGTGCTATGATGTGGTTATGAATATAACAGTAATGGTAACAAGGAGATTATGGCTAGCATCTTGTTTAATTGCTCTATTACAGAGTATTTACTATGCTTTACTAACTTTTAGAACTCATAAGCTTCTTTTTTAGGTATAGATTTTGGGATATCTTTCCCCGAAATTGATTTCAGTCTAGTCTATTTTTTCATCATTCTTTCTTTCTTTGCTTTTTCTAATACCTCTGGAGTATAGCATCTTTCACTTTTGATTATGCCGTTTACACCAGTTATATTAGCAATATTAGACTTAGGCATGATTTCTTCTTGTCCTTAGACCGTTACCTTGCAACCTTACTTCTATAGCACGGCCTTCTCATCCTTGTAAGGGAATGGACTTGGGATTTTGAAAGTCACTGACTTAGGAATAAACTTGTCCATGATCGATCTTGGCTTTTCACCATAATGTATGGTAATTAGTTTTGATACCCACTTATTAGTCATTGCTACTTTAACACCTTTTGAAGCTTCTGTTTCTTTATACAACTCGACCTGGTGGAAATTTATTAGCCTCTATACCTCATCATAAAACTATTTAAACATTTCAATTGAATGCCCCGAAACTCTATTGTGATATTTGCATCTTTGATTTGGGATACATCTTCCACGATAGGTACATGAGTCTATCGATTGTATCATCCTAGCCTCATATAAAGTTTTATTCCGCTGATTGAATGGCATTTTGATCTCTTATACTTTTTTTTATTTACCCCTTATCTTTCATTCATAGCATTAATTGCAAGATTGAGCAACGGGTTATTACTGACATTGGGTGTTATTTTTCATTGGTATCAAAATTTATCAGCCTTTCTATGATTAGACTTTACACTTTGTACTTCAAAGAGGTGCAATCTTCGATGAAATGGTTAGTAACCCCATAATGATAGTCACAGTGAGTAGTAAGATTGTACCACTTAGGGTAAAGAGGTTTAGGTGTTTTTACAAAGATGGGAGCAATCAAGTGATTTTTATAGAGTTCTTGATACAATTTGTTATAACTCATGGGAATAGGATTGAAGGTGGGTTTTTTTGGGTTATTTCATGGATTTCATGTACCACTTGTTGGGTTGGTTAGACGGATAGAGGGTCTTGTTATAATCGATATGTTTGGATTGTAGCTAGGTGGTCTAAAGGTGGGTTAATAAGCAAGTGGATAGGAAGGTCATAGAGTTAGTTGATAAAAGAAATTAAAGCATGATTTATGACAAGATAATATATGGGATAAACTGGTTAAGGGTAGTTTCTGTATTGTTGTCCTTCGTAACTTACAACTTGAGTCTCACTTTCCTTCTTTTTGGGTATCCTCTTAGCAGTAGAAGGCTCTCTCACTCAAGTTTACCATTTTTTATAACATTTTCAATGATTTTTGTAGAGATCACTATGTTAGTAAAATTTTTGATCGTATTTCCAATTATTTTTTTATAGTAAAACAACTTTAGAGTACTTACAACCAATACTGTTATTTTTTTTTTGTTAATTATGGTTGCACTTGAGCAGCTATATCAAGTCACTTTTGGACATACTCTTTAAAAAACTCAGTTACTTTTTCTTCTATACCTTACAATGAAAATTGATCAGAAGCCATATCTATAACATGGCAATAATAATTGATGAATAATCGAGTTAAATCCTTTCTAGATTATATGCGAACCCTGTCCAACTAGACGTACCATCTCACAGTAAACCTAATTAAACTATCTTAAAACACATGTATGAGCAATTTCTCATTATTGACTATGCTACCATCTTACGATAATACATTGTGACATGTATGATAAGGCACTTGATATCATCATACTTTTTAAACTCTGAAACTTTAAACTTGTGGGGGATCACGACATCTAGTACTAGACAAAGTCCTATGGCATGTATAGAACCATAAAAGTCAATGCCTTTTATGGCTTGTAATCTCTCCTCAATCATATTCATCGTGTAATCAATTTTAGAGTGCTCAAAGACTCAGTCTTTAATTTTTCCTTTGCTTCATCGGATTAAAGACTTGGGTTAGCTCAACCGCTTTCTCCATGAAATAGGATTAATGTAACTTTAGACATTTCTTTGATTAGGTGCATAAGGCATTCTTGGATAATTGTAGCTTTAGATTGTTGATTGTTATGGCGGGAAGTTTTAAGTGAATTTGGTGTAATGTAGACCATAACCTAGAGGATATAGTGGCTCTGTGACTTCATGCTGAACATTTTCTTCTACTGTTTTTCCTTTGTTTATCTTTTTCAAAGCCTCAAAGATCCTGTTCAATTCCCCTTTAATTTTTTCCTGAGCTTTTTCCAACTTCTCAATGCAGCTTACATTATCTTACTCTATTTTTTTAGATTAAGCTCAGGTGTTATACGGATGTTGAGATATATTTGAACCTTACTTACCATAATCTAAAATTAGTGATCCTATTATGAGCTAACTAAGAAATGATTATGAATGAATGTAATGCAATGCATGGGTAAGAAAAATATTTACCCTTATTAAAGACTTTAACAAAAAAGAGCTTGCATTTATTTCACAAAAGTTTGTTTTACATCAAGTCTAATACTCTCCACTTGTAAAAATGCTTGATTTGTTCACACTAGTTTTTAGCCTCCTCAATGAAATTCAACAGTTGCTACCTATGCTCTTCTATTGGTGTGACCAGAATTCTCAATGTCTCTACCTCTTTTGCCATTTCTCTAACCTTAATTATCGCCTTACTTATCTAGGTTACAAGATGTTCGATATATCTTTGCCTTTTCAGCTTGCCAAACTATACTAGATAAGACAACTCCCTATGCTTTTTTCATAAATGCCATGATATGATTCCCCTGTTCACTTAATTTTTGTTTTAGTGTCTGGATATGCCTTTTAAGCATTTCATTTTCTTGTTGGGCTTCCATATAATCATTCTTCATTTGGAAACATTCTCTTCTCAATTTTTCATTGTCACAAGTCAAATAAGCAATATTTATTTCTTCGGCCTTCACTTGTATACGTAATCTTTTGTGCTTTTACTGTAGCTCCATCAATTATGAGAGGTATCGTAATGCTTTCTAATAGCCCTTTGAGTATTGCTTTCAACCTCTAATCTTTTGTGTCACTGATGAAGTTTAGGCAAATCTTTAACTATCGTATCACACTTTTTGGAAATCTTCCAGACTAAAACTTTTAGCTTTTTTGCTTTATCTTTCCACTACCCTTTTTTTTTCTTGAAGCCTTAGAATTTCTTGTTTCAATTTCTCTTTCTCAACTTCATATTCTTTCGTTGTAAGTTTTGATTTTAAGGTCGTCTTGTCCAACTTCTGATTCACTGTCTGGATATGATTTGTGAATACAACCTCATTGCCTTTCTTGGCTCTCCATACCAAATATCTCTGAGTGACTTTATCAGATTTAGGGCTCACTCTCTTGGGCTTCTCTTAGGCCCTGATCATACTATCAATTTTTTGAAATGTTTTAGGTTCCCCATATAAATAGTTAAATTGGCTGAGTCTGTATGTCACAAGGACAAATTGTTCAGCTTCATACTATATCCTTACCATCAACGGTGCATAAATTGTTGACCTCCATAAGCCTAAAAATGGAACCCTTATCTCATCCCACATTAATATAACATGGGTTCTCAACTTATCCATGGGACTAGCCATTTTACCTGACAAGCCGTAAGTCTCTGTAGTAAATATTCTCATTCTTAATCTTTGCTTCTGGCCATTCACTTTTACAAAACTCTTTAGTAGGATTTTGATTGCGAAAATAAAGTTTGAAAAATGTACTCTTCCTACATTTAAAATGGCTCTTCATCTACAAATGCAATAATTACATGCAACCCAAAAAATGTGCTTTATCATTTTATTAGCAAAACTCAATAATCTAATAGTTTCTGCCAAAATCGCAGGTGAAAGATTACATCTTCTCTCAATTTACTCAAATAGATCAACCACTTCTATCTCAATATGGCCTAAGTCTTTTGGAAAGATTGCCATCCCATATATTGCTAAAACAAACACATTCATTCTTTGGTCCTCATCAGGATATTTAACAATGAAATCTCAAAGAAACTCCTGCAGAATACCTTTATGCCCTCATTTTTCCTAAACATGTGAATCTATGAGATCATTTCCTACCTTTAAAATATGAGCCAATATTTTGGGATACCTTGACTTTTATTTCTTCACATATATTCTATCTGGATGCTAGAGATACATACCTACCAGAATCGAATACTTTTCTATAGTTGGCATCAAATCAACTTCATTAAAAATGAAACAATGATAATAAGGGTCCTAAAATTATACCATCACCTTAGTGATTGAGTTTTCAACTTTTAGTGAAAAGAGATATGCAACATGCCTAAACTTTTGATAAAAAGCTTACTACCTAAAAGGATCCATGTTATTCCATATATCTAATAGGTATTTTAGGTAATTTTGTTTAAAGAGCAATCGAACTTCTTTCGGTAAAGTGGAGACATAACCAGGTGGTAAACAATCCATTTTTTCTTGCTATCTCCTTTCTAACTATATCTTTACATCCATAAGTGAATCATATTTAAAGAATATAAACGAGGCGTAAACTTGACGTTCTATGGGTTTCATAAGAGCTTTTGTTGAAAATATCTTTAGGGCAGGAATAATATGCAATCTGTATGTATGTTTATGAATATACACAAGAAGGAAAACAAACAAGAAAATCGGTTAGTCACTTTAATATAAAATAAAGAATAAACACTGTAAAGCAAGTAAAATAACAACATGACTTTAAATTTCGGATTAACTATAAAGAGCAAAGAGACATGGCTCTACCTATAGGTTAAGCTCTTAAGGTTAACTATATGTAGCTTGGATTTTTAAAAGGTTCTCAAATTGTTCCTAACATCATTGTCCATTACAGACTAGTAAGGCACCCCAATCCTTGTTCATTATAGGTTATAAGCTAAAAAAGTTCAATATGAGTGAGAGTATTTCGTTAGTCCATGTAAAGATATGAAATCTCATGAAGGCATAAGTACTTTACTTCCTTTTAAGAGATAGAACTAGGGTGTAGAGCTCATGTTATGCATATGCAAATGAATGACATAAATATGAAATGAATAACTAAATAGCTAAATAAAATATAAACAAGGAAAAAGAAAGAAGAAAAAATCTCAAATTTATTAGGCTAGGCTTGGATAACAAGAAATCATTTGCTGGCCTGACTCTGGACATCCTCAGTGGAGTCATCAAACTATCATAACATATAGAGCCGTAGACCTACTACTAAACATGGATTAAAGGAGTTATCACTAATCTTTTTTGTTTAGGTATGATTGGTCACCTAATCGAATCTGTGCTATTTAAAAAGGAATCTCAAAATTGACTTAGGTATCTTTAAATAGTAAATTTTAGTTAACGAAATCAGATTTTAGATTTGGGAGCATGGTTATATATGAGAAAGGTTATAGCATCCTTACAGCACCCATCTAAAAAATGATACCAGTTTGATTTCAAATTATCCAAGCCTTAACCATATTTATGATTTACCAAAATATTTAATATTAAAAATTAATCTTAAAATTACTCTAATAGTTTGGTAGCAATTTAAAATAATTCTCTCATCTCATGTATATTCATAGAGATTAGGGTCACACCCTCAAGAGGCTCCATTGTTAGATTCATTTAAATTTTAGTTAAAAAAATTAATAAAATCTTTCAATAATTTGGTAAGATTTACTTTGATGCTGATTTTCAAATAGTTTGGTGATATTTTATTATAAAATTATTTTTTAAAAAATATATTAAATCTTTCAATAGTTTGGTAAGATGTAAGATGCAAATCCTTCAATAGTTTGATAAGCTAAAGTACAAAAGATTTTAATAATAATTTTTTTGGTACAATTAACTTATGAAATTCTTCAATAGTTTGATAAAATTCATAAAAATTTAAATTCATAAAGAAATCTTTAATAGTTTGGTAGAATTCATGAATTCATTTTTAGAAACATTTATATATATATTTTAGTTTTTAGTCTTTTTTTTTTAAATTTACGAAAGTATTTAAAATAAATCATTTAATTTAAAAATAAGTAGAATAAAAAAATCTAAAAAATAAAACAAGTAAAATGAAATAGAAAATAAATAAGAAAATATATAAAAATAAAATAAATAAAAATGCAATTGAAAAATAAAATGAAAAAAAAAAAAGAAAACCTGTGATCGAGTCGAGTCCAGAACGGGTCACGCATGGCTCCTCACAGATTAGGATGCAGGTTCTACTAAATAAAACGGTGTTGTTTGGCATTAGTATAACAATCAAGGTTTTCATATTTTTTTCAAAATCTTTTAGCCCTTGCTTTTTTTTGAATTTTTTGCTCTGCCTTCTCTCTCAAAACCCTGGACTAAGCAATTAAAAATTGGGTTTGATTATCGGTTTCTGAAAATTGACTAAGAATTCAACTGAAAAACTTTAAAGTTCACTAAAAAAATTTACTAAAATTCAAACTTTAACCACCCCAAAACCCATATTTTTCATGAATTTTTTTAGATTTTTCCAAGAAATTTCTCAAAATTTCCATAACATCCCTTCTTCAAATTTATCATAGATTCCTAACAATTTTGTTTTTTCAAACTCAAAACCCAAATGCTAACTAACCTAAAACAAAATCCACCAAACAGTATCAACCCAGAACCCAGACTATCATCCATTTTTCTTTGTTCCTCTATGTAATTTTCGCACTCAATTTATAACTTGTTCTAGTAGAAATTTTTAAGTGAGTTTAAATAAGGTTAATCCAAGCTTAAATCTTGAGATCTTATCACAATTGATTAGTCTCAAATCCCTTTCTACCTAATTTTCGCTCAAAATTCCTAAACAGCCAATTTATTCCTTTCCTTTTTCAATTCTGTCAATGTCAACTCATGAATAAAATAAAAAATGAAAAGAAAAATGGAAATTAAATTAGAAGTAAATAATAATAATAATAGTAAATACAATGTGGGTTGGGCCTAAACCTACATATGATCAACAAATACTGGGCTCAAAGCCCAAACGAAATAAGCCAAAACCTAAATACAAACTCTTCGAGATCTAATTATCTGAAAGAGATCCAAATTGACAAATCAATCGTATCCCAGACGAAAATGAGTGTCTACATATATATTAGGTAAAATATATAAATGGTCACTTAACTTTAAAAGTCTTTTTAAAATAATCACTTAAGTATTAATTTTTTCAATTTAGTTACTTAAGTTTGAATTCGTTAAATTTTGGGTCACTCAACTATTAATGACTAACAGTGTGCTGATGTGGCACTACCACATTAGTTTCAGGTGCCACATGGCACTGCCACCTCATTTGACAAGCCACATAACATTGCTAATGTGGCATTATAAAACTTTAAAAAATAAATAAATTTTAATCACTTAAGTTTGAATCCGTTAAATTTTAGGTCACTCAACCGTTAATGACTAACAGTATGCTGACGTGGCACTAGCACATTAGTTTCAGGTGCCACATGGCACACGCCACCTCATTTGACAAGCCACATGACATTGTTATTGTGGCATTATAAAACTTTAAAAATAAATAAATTTTAGTCACTTAATTTTTCAAGAATTTCTATTCTAGTCAATCAACTTTAAAAATTACAAATAAGTATTCAAATTTTATAAAAAAATAGAAATAAATATTTGATATTTTTATCACATAGAATTAAATTATAAAATTTTAATTTTATTATAATTATCCATTTAAATTTGAAAAATGAAATAATATTATCCACTTGTAAAAATTACTAAAAAATGTTATTTCACATTTTGTCATTTAATTCATCTAAATAAACTCAATTAAGTATTTCATATTTCATAATGTTCAGATTTATTTGATTTCATGTAATAAAATATTAAAGGAAATATAGATAAAATAAATAAAAATAATTTATTATATCAAATTTTACAAACCATTAGTGATTAATGTTTATAAGTTACGTTGTGGATAACTTCTAAATATTAATAATTTCACATACAATGGTGACCAAAATGTAAAAATTTAAAATAGTTACTTAAATTTATTTAGATTAACTAAATGATAAATATTTGAAATATAATATTTGGTAAATTCAAAAATTGATTAATATTCTTATTTTTTAAAAAATTTAAATGGTATACATTATAGTAAAATAACAATAGAAATATTAAAATTTTTATTTTTATTTTTGTTTTTTTATAAAAATTCAATGACTTATTTAAAAATTAGATTAAGTCATAATTTCATACATTTTTACATTAGATATACCCTAACCCTATCCAAAAACCCTAACCTAACCAAAACCTAGTAAGAAAATCTAACTCTAAACTAAAATCGAAACTTTAATCTACCTAAACTCTAAACTTTAAACCCACTTATATCTTAACCTTAAACCACTTAAACCCTAACACTTGAATCTTATCTTAATATATTTCAATAGGTAACACAAATAATAAAATAATTTATTATATTAAATTACTATAAACGATAGTGATCAACTTATTATAAATTCATGTTGACAATGAAAATTAAAATATTAATAATTTCATATTTCATAATTTCAAAACTTTTTTGGCTACTCAATCATTAACTTTTTTAATTATGGTATTGGATAATATTCATCCCATTTTTCAAATTTAAATAATATAATTACAATAAAATAAAAAAATATAATTTAATTCCATAAAATAAAAATATTAATACTTATTTTTATTTTTTATAAAAATTGAGAACTTATTTGTTATTGACTAAATTATAAATTTTTAAAATTGAGTAAATAAATATAAATTCTTAAAAGTTAACTAACTAAAATTTGTTTTCTTTTCTAAGTTTTATAAACCACGTAACTTGTTAGATGAGGTAGTAATACCACATGACACCTGAAATTAAAGTGGTAGTGTCACGTCAGTATGCTGTTAGTCATTATTGACTCACTGACGAAAAGAAATGGACTCAAACTTAAATGGTTAAATTAAAAAAATTAACATTTAAGGGATCATTTTAAAAAAGATCTCTAAGTTGAGTGACCATTTGTTTATTTTACCCCATATATATTAGATTACGTAAAAAAATTGGGTCAAATTAACAAATTACAAAAACAAGAACAAAATCGAGCCCGTAAATTTCCCTCCAGTAGAGGAAATCAAATACCGCATTGCCTAAACTTGAGTCGGTAGCGTAATCAGTGAACTCAAGATGCTGTTTGCTAACGGGAGAAATGTCCATCAGAAATCGATTTTCCAATCTGTAAACTTTACCGACTCATTACACACTCGAAAGGTATTCATACAAGCCCAAACATTCCACAACCTTTCCGCAATTTCAAACATGCCAAATTGCTTCATTCTGGCAATCTTCTCTTCCCTTCAAATCTTCAACATGGGCAAACAATTTTCAACGCCACAAGCTGATCCCTCAAATGGAATTAACTGACCGCCCATCCCTTCTTCCTGGCTATGTATCTTCGTTGCGGCTAGCCTTTGCCGATGCCACAAGAACCTGTTTTATCAGATTGGATTTATGGATGTTGTAAAGCGTTGGAATACTTGATGATCAGAGGGTTTGTTAAAATGGGTTGGTTTCATTTTGCCGATGTTGTTTTATTTAAGATGCTGGGTTTGTGGGGTTTCCTCCCTGATAATTTTAACTTTCCCTTCTGTAGTCAAGGCTTGTAGTGCTTTGAATAATGTAAGATTTGGTGCTTTGATTCATGAGGTGATTATGTTGATGGGTTTTGAACTGAATGTGTTTATCGCTAGTTCTTTGATCAACTTGTATGTAGAGAACCGTTATATTAATCGCGCTCGTACTTTGTTTGATAAAATGCCAGTGAGAGATTGTGTTTTGTGGAATGTGATGCTTAATGGATATCTTAAATGTGGGGAATTAGATAAAGTTATAGAGATTTTTGAGGAAATGAGGAAAGGTGAATCAAAGCCAAATGAGGTGACATTTGCTGCTATTTGCTCTGTGTGTGCTTCGGAAGGAATGGTGGATTTTGGTACTCAGCTTCATGGCCTTGTTGTTAGTTGTGGGTTGGAATCAAATTCTATGGTGGCAAACACGCTTTTGTCCCATGTATTCAAAATGTGGGTGGTTGTCTGATGCTCATAAATTGTTTGATACGATCCCTAATACTGATTTAGTGTCTTGGAATGGAATGATTTCGGGATATGTACAGAATGGGTTTATGGAAGATGCTTCATTTTGTTTAAGGAGATGATATCTTCTGGTGTGAAACCTGACTCGATCACCTTCTCAAGTTTTCTTCCCGCTGTTACTGGGTTGGGAAGTTTCAGAAAAGGTAAGGAAATCCATGGATATATATTAAGACATGGTCTGCCTTTCGATGTGTTCTTGAAGAGTGCACTTATTGATGTATACTTAAAGTGCAGGGATGTGGAGATGGCGCGCAATGTTTATAACCAAAGCACCAAGGTTGATGTTGTCATTTGCACAGCTATGATTTCAGGATATGTGCTTAATGGGATGAACAATGATGCTTTAGAGATTTTCAGGTGGCTACTTCAAGAGAAAATCAGGCCGAATGCTGTAACGCTGGCAAGTTTCTACCTGCTTGTGCAGATTTAGCTGCATTAAAAGTAGGGAAGGAATTGCATGGTAATATCATAAAGAACGGGCTTGCTGATAGGTGTCATGTGGGAAGTGCTATCATAGACATGTATGCAAAGTGCGGAAGACTGGATCTCGCTCATCATGTTTTTGGAAGATTGTCCGAAAGAGACTCTGTTTGTTGGAACTCAATGATCACAAGCTGTTCCCAGAATGGGAAGCCAGAGGAGGCCATTGATCTTTTTCGTTGGATGGGGAGGACTGGAACCAAGTATGACTGTGTGAGTGTATCAGCTGCTCTTTCTGCTTGTGCCAATCTACCTGCACTGCATTATGGAAAAGAGATCCATGGGTTTATGATAAAAGGTTCTCTCTGCTTTGATCTTTTTGCTAGGAGCGCACTCATAGATATGTATGCAAAATGTGGAAACTTGATTTTGCTCAGTGTGTATTTGACATGATGGAAGATAAGAATGAAGTTTCATGGAATAGTATCATTGCTGCTTATGGAAACCATGGCCACCTTAAAGATTGTCTTGCCCTGTTCCATGAGATGTTGAAAAATAAAATTCAGCCTGATCATGTCACCTTCCTAGCTATAATATCTGCTTGTGGTCATGCTGGTAAAGTTAATGATGGAATTCACTACTTCCAGAGCATGACTGAGGAATATGGAATCCCAGCTAGGATGGAACATTATGCTTGTATGGTAGATTTGTTTGGACTGCCGGTGCGCTTGAATGGCTTTTAAAATTATAAAGAGCATGCCATTCCCTCCTGATGCTGGTGTGTGGGGTACATTGCTTGGAGCCTGTCGAAACCATGGAAATGTTGAGCTTGCTGAAAGTGG
>NW_019167982.1:18108739-18109895 GCF_002303985.1 Durio zibethinus | reverse complement strand
CTAAACCCTAAACCCTAAACCCTAAACCCTAAACCCTAAACCCTAAACCCTAAACCCTAAACCCTAAACCCTAACCCTAAACCCTAAACCCTAAACCCTAAACCCTAAACCCTAAACCCTAAACCCTAAACCCTAAACCCTAAACCCTAAACCCTAAACCCTAAACCCTAAACCCTAAACCCTAAACCCTAAACCCTAAACCCTAAACCCTAAACCCTAAACCCTAAACCCTAAACCCTAAACCCTAAACCCTAAACCCTAAACCCTAAACCCTAAACCCTAAACCCTAAACCCTAAACCCTAAACCCTAAACCCTAAACCCTAAACCCTAAACCCTAAACCCTAAACCCTAAACCCTAAACCCTAAACCCTAAACCCTAAACCCTAAACCCTAAACCCTAAACCCTAAACCCTAAACCCTAAACCCTAAACCCTAAACCCTAAACCCTAAACCCTAAACCCTAAACCCTAAACCCTAAACCCTAAACCCTAAACCCTAAACCCTAAACCCTAAACCCTAAACCCTAAACCCTAAACCCTAAACCCTAAACCCTAAACCCTAAACCCTAAACCCTAAACCCTAAACCCTAAACCCTAAACCCTAAACCCTAAACCCTAAACCCTAAACCCTAAACCCTAAACCCTAAACCCTAAACCCTAAACCCTAAACCCTAAACCCTAAACCCTAAACCCTAAACCCTAAACCCTAAACCCTAAACCCTAAACCCTAAACCCTAAACCCTAAACCCTAAACCCTAAACCCTAAACCCTAAACCCTAAACCCTAAACCCTAAACCCTAAACCCTAAACCCTAAACCCTAAACCCTAAACCCTAAACCCTAAACCCTAAACCCTAAACCCTAAACCCTAAACCCTAAACCCTAAACCCTAAACCCTAAACCCTAAACCCTAAACCCTAAACCCTAAACCCTAAACCCTAAACCCTAAACCCTAAACCCTAAACCCTAAACCCTAAACCCTAAACCCTAAACCCTAAACCCTAAACCCTAAACCCTAAACCCTAAACCCTAAACCCTAAACCCTAAACCCTAAACCCTAAACCCTAAACCCTAAACCCTAAACCCTAAACCCTAAACCCTAAACCCTAAACCCTAAACCCTAAACCCTAAACCCTAAACCCTAAACCCTAAACCCT